>KZ063993.1:17262-28224 GCA_002091835.1 Anopheles maculatus | reverse complement strand
CAACACCTCGAATGGATCATATCTCCCTTCAGCTTGGATAAAGTAAGACCAAGTCTCATCTCTTTTCAACAGAGTTCAAAAGTAAATCCCCGCGCAATTCGACGATGTTTGACTCTTTGCTCTGAGATATTCACCAGACATTGGTTTCGGGCCATCTAGGGGAAAGGGATAGTCTATCATATCAGAAGATTCATGGAAAAGCAAACAACTTTAATAAATAAATCATCGAAATTAATGACAAAAGTGTTGACACATATCACTGAGAATCCTGCCACGATGAAAATGATTACCGCACAAGCTGTCAATTTAAAAGCAATATCTATCTTTTCCAACGTTTGATTGCCAACCACTGGCAAGCGTGATAAAAATTAAGCTAATAAAATTGATCCTCTTGTTCACCCGCCCGGGGAAGGTTTTGTTTTTGTAAGTGATTTATTACTTGTTTATTGTTTGAACAGCCACGGTTGACATTTCACAACGCGGAGAAAATATGCATGCCAGAGTCAAAAATTGACAGAGTGAAAAGTGATGATATGGTATGAAAATTTAAGAAAATCAATCAATCTTGATGGCATAAACAATACTTGTTGTAGCTATTAAGCGTCAATAAACGAGCTTATTTTTGCAACCGTATTAATCAACCATCGCGAACTAAATCGGTACCACGTTTAAAGAAACAAACAACTATTACTGAGCGATAACCATAGTTAAACAACAGTTTATACAGCACACGCTTACGTGAACCGATTCGAAACGAGCAAGCACCGGACATCAGTGTTTCAAGCGTTCGCATGTTCGATTAACCGAAGCGATTAACCGTACGTCCGTACACAAAACGAATTAAATATTTCATGGTCGTCGTGCACATTGCTCCAAACCAAATCTAAACGTTAAGGTGAGTTTGGTTTTCGCATGCAATAAACGCGCACTGCAAACACACCTTCCCGCTGGTACTGTAACGAAATATCAGGCCAAACAAACAAACAAACAAACATGTGCGAAAATATGCTTTGTTTTGTTGCACTTAGCAATGTCACCTTAGGGAGTGGGTTTTAATGGGTAATTTAGAAATAACAGGCGTCCCCGATATTTCTCTTTCTCTCGTCCATATTTTGCATCTGTTTAGCACCTTTCTGCTAATTGCCACACAAAACAATAACAATCAGACGTCATTTTCGCTTTTAACACCCTTTTGTTATGATTATTCATCTCCCCTGCCAAGTTCTCACTCTCTCTCTCTCTCGACTGCGCCAATCTATACACCTGCATCTGGTGGTGCAGCCGAGAACTTTGTTCTGCAAGTTCAAGAAAAAAGCGCTCTATCCACGCGTACCATGCACCACAAAAACGTGCCGTGTGACCTTCAAAATCTTCCTACTGCCGAAGAGATTCCGAGTTGGGGACACACACTGACTGCTGCATTGGTTCGCATGATGCCAAGAGTGTGTGAGATAGTGCTGCACCGCAGGAAAATCGGTAGGATCGCACCAACAAAACGAGAAGGAAAAATCCAGCCCGAACACGACGCCACAGCGGCACATTTAACCTTGAGTCCTTAAAAGCCCTATTTAACGCGTGCAAAACCACTCCTTAAAAGGGAGAACGAACGCACACACCAGCGAAAGGCCATGCGGGCTAGAATGGCAGGACTGCACACACGGACGTCATACTTCGGGGTTTCGTCTTATCGAGCGCATTTTATTGGCAGCAGCAGCAGCAGCAGCAACAGCCCCAACCCCTGATGAAAGTGCGCCCGATTCGTCTTTGCTGTTTCAGCTAATGCGTTCCCCTATACACCTACATCTTAGCGGCTTTTGCCTTGAAATTTTAATGATATAGAAAGGGATATACAGTGAGAGAAAGAGAGAGTAAAGGAGATGGTTTGGGAAATTTGTTCGAGACGTAGTTGATGGTTTGGACCGGTGCCAGGATATTTTTTTTTTCGAGCAGTAGTCCATTTTTACGCTTTCTTTGATGTTGAAACAGGGCTGTCAAACCCCATTTAAACCGATTGGGTCGATACATGTTTTTGTTGTTGTTGGGAATGCAAATGTAACCTTGAACCAAGTGTCAACAAAGCGCACAATTTTTGGAGCGTAATTTACATTACCAACAGCTGCAACTTGCCAACTCAAACGCACATTGCACGTTCGTCCCTGGATGTAAGCCAACGGGCGAGTTCAAAGGATGTGAAACTCAAAACAATGGCATCTGTTGGCGTTAACTAGTGACTAAGTTACTAGTTAGTCATCTTAGTTAACATCTGGATTTAAGATTTTTTTTTAGAGCACTCTACAGAATGTTGGAAACGAAATAAAAACATCACACGCAGCCAACTTAAACGCATATTTGCCCGTAAGTCCTTGGATGTGATCCAATCGTAGGGTCCAAAGAATGCGAATTTCAAAACATCACATTTTTGGAAAATTTCCATGTGTTGTGAGCATTGTGTGACATTGGTAAGATGATCTAAAATTGTAAAAAAAAAAAAAGATTTTACCTCCAATTTTGTATCAAGAATTGGTTGCCCGTGCTGGGATAGTTAGTCGTAGGTACCGAAGGACGAGCTGAGCCTTTTTTGTTAGCATCAGGCACCGCTACAACTAAGTCACCAAGCCACCATACTACTGACACTACAACCTCGTCATTAAGGGTTTCTTCTTCTTTTCTGGCACTACAACCTCTGTAGGTCTTGGCCTACTAGCAATTGCTAGCTTTCTGTGACTTAGTTATACCCGTAGCTGGATAGTCAGTCCTGCGTACGGGGAGGCGGTCCGCCGGGATTCATTAAGGGTTTCCTTAACTTAAATTGTTCGTATCTGGATACTCAGTCAAGTGTCTTTAAAAAGGCAATCATTAAATAAAGGCGCTACATACGCTAGTATAAGACGACATCAATATTTGCATCCTTCAATCCAACCCAACGACATCGTTCATCATTTTGACAACCCTGACAACCTGACCGATAATGATCAATTTACGACTACACTGCTTTGGTGTCTCTTACCTTTTGAGTGTGACGTTCTTGTTGCCGCCGAGCTTGTTCAGCTTCACCTTCTTGCCGCCCCCGCCTGTTGTGACCGACCCGGAACCACCGGCACCGGTCGCCGAATCCGAGTCACTGCCGAGTGAGACGTCCGCGGCGCCACCTCCCATCTCGGTCGGTTCCAGCGGCAATGGGGCAACGACGGGCGGTGGTTCCGTACCCATCAGGTTCCCGTTCAGACTGTTCATCGTGCGGCAGTTGCCGTTGGTGGTGGTGCGCACGGTGCTAGTGAAGGTGGAGGAAGATGACCTCGGGGGGTCGGTGTTGGCGGTCGTGACGAACCCCTCGCCGGTACCGTGTCGGCCGTTGGTGTTGCACTCCTGGTGCGGATCAACAGCGTTCGTATTCCGCAGATTGTTTGCACTGACCAACATCCGATGGTGCTCATCGTCATTGTCGCCACTGACGGCTATGTAGCCATTGTAGTAGGGACCAGCACTAGCGCTGGTGTGGCCAGCACTGCCACCACTGTTACTACCGCTACTACCAGGACGTCTCACAGGACCTCCCGCACTGCCCACACCGTTCGTCGGTTTTAGTGCACTGGCCAGCTTGGGCGCTGGAGCGGCATGATTCCCGTTCGTAGGCTTCGTGTGCCGACCGTTCGTCACCACAATGAGATTGTTAAAGTTTTTGTCACTCTTCACCGCACCGGGACGCCGTGGCCGATCGTCAATACCGATCTCTCGCTCATCGACGTCGTCGTCGTCCTCGACACCGGTGCCGGCCAGCAAGTTGGTGCTTTCGTCGCACAGATCCGCCTCAACTTCCTGCACCCTGTCCTGCCAGTGGCCGGAGCCGCGGGTTTGACGCACCTCACCAGCACCGACCAGCTTGACGTCAGCCGCACCAGAACCGATCAGCTGATAGCGATGGTTTGCGGGCCCGTGTTTGATTGTGGGTTTGATGATGGAGCGCACCTGTGCAGTACTGGATGTAGATGTGCTGGCCGTCACGCCGGAACTGGAACCAGTGTTGCACTCGCGCGCGATCGTAGCACCAGTGGTACCAGACACACCGACACCTCCACCAACACTGCCACCACCGACTGCGGTTGCTGTGGCGGTTGTTGTGGTCAGGTTCAGGCTTAGATTACGCGTTGCTGCTGCTGCAGCCGCTGCGGATGGCGATTTTTCCTCGACTGGCAGCATGTAGGAGAGCATGTTGGCAGCAGTGCAGCGAGCGAGTGCGCTCGCATGCAGTTGCAATTGCGCTCACGCGTCAGCAAAACAGCACAAGATGCGGCCACGGTAACCCCTTTTCGGCCAGGAACAGTGTAGTCCGGGAGCGTGTGTTTGTAGGTACGGCTGTGTGAGTGAATCGGTGAGTTAAATGGGAGAACCAACAACAAAACGATATATATAGCACGGGAGTGAGTTCCCTTTTGCTGAAGCTGCTTTTCCGCGAGTGACGTATTAACGTCACACCGTGCCGATTAGTGTGGGTGTGTGGGTGAGTGAGGACAAATCTTAGTATAATAAACACACTCAACAGCTAAACGGATCGTTAGCAATCACACTAAACACGATAACAACACGTACTAAACACCCACGACGAACTGAACTCGGTGCAATAAACGCACCAAATGTTTTAAAGCAATTCGCACCAATACACCAGTTGTAGTTGCACTGTTATTCCAGACCTATCGAAAAGACATCAAACACACAGACCGTAGACGATTTTCCACGCACATCCACACACTTTTTATGCGTCCTCAACGGACATTCGTACCCAAACATGAAGCGGCCATCAGAAACCTCCCCCATACCACCTTGAGAGTGTTTCGGGATTTTTATTTTAGAACATCACAACAGCAAACGGTGTTCTCCGTTTTTGTGGCTTCCGCAATCCTGTGACCTCAACGAGGTCTTTCCGTCCGACAACTGTAGCGTACATCGTACGTCTTCGTTTGGTGTTGTTGCTGTTGTTACATCTAAAAAAAAAATTGGAAAGCCGTTTTCTAACCTAGTTTGCCGATGCACACATCAACCGGCTCGTTGTTTGTTGACTGCCCTAATAAGGTAGCAAAGAAAACAAAAAAAAAAAACAAACCCGGGAGGAAGCCCTACAACAGCCACCACCACCTACCATCGGTTCCCGTCCCACAGTGCATGCATTTCCGTGTCGGGCGATGGCTAATAGCATTTCTAACAATGGGACATCAAACACTAAAACTAAAAACTCGCGCAAAGACTCGCATCGTCCGCGTTCTCCCGGTGTCAGGTGGACGGCGTGATCGGATTTGGTAAGGACTTCCGAAAAGATATGTTGGACACAGCGCCATATGATGTTGGTGCCGCGAACCAACACAATCGATGCGCTGCTCGGCAGCCTCGGAATATCTCGAACCGGATAGGCACGGGGCACGTTTGCCTGCAAATGGAAAGCAAAACAAAAACAATGACTCGTGGTCTGTTGTCGCTCCCACCAAGAGTTGGCAATAAATTGGACAGTAGTAGGGTAGGGCGTATCTAGCTTCTTAGCGCCGGGCCTGGAAGTACGTACAGTGGCGCGTACCCTGCCTGATTACTAAGCCGTGTCCGGATGTGATCGGTTTTGACCCGGTAGTCGAGCGAAAGTCTCCCGTTACTAAACCTACTGGCCGCTCGGGACACTTGAAAACACCTTGTACAGTTAGCTGCGCCTGTCGATTAAGTACGCCGACGGCACCGGAAGCAAAAAACCAAAACTCCCCCGGTACGGAATGAGCCAAATGGAGCGTGGCCGGTATCCATGTGCCCGAGAAAATGTTCGCCGCCGCGGTGTAGCTCATAATTTGGACACCAGCTTCGAGCGCAACGTCGTAATTGAGAAATTTTCGACACGGAGAAAAGAATCGTTCTGCCATCGTTGAGCCGGAACCGATCCGCAGGGGTTTTCGGTGGGTCTCACCGTACCGCAATTGGAAATGGTTGTGTGGTGTACGGATTTTAGAAGCGGCTCAGCGGCTCCCGGCGAGCTTAGACGAGTTCGGAAATTTGGACGGTACAATTGATATTTATGGCATCCGATAGAGCGGCCCCGATGGATTGGAAGGGAACACCCGATCTGTGGTGGCAGCATGGGTACGCGTGGGTTGTGTGCCTGGTCTAAATTATCCGCCCACGGGGTACCGCTGTGGAAGGAAAATGCTGGAACGCTAGTGGCCCTCTTAGGCGGGGTCACATTTGCTTATCGCTTAATGCTCCCTTTTAGAAGACGATCGGTTCCGCGCTACTGTACGCACAAGGGAGTTGTGCTGTGGATCCACTGCCCTCTTTCGAACTCGTTTCGAGCACAATTGCCGATGAAAATGTAATAAAAATCAAAATAAAAGAATTACCATCGTGCATGCGTGCCAGTGCTGTTGGATCTCTGGTAATGCGCTCTGGAAGGGTGCTGTCTGGTATGCTAAGGGGAAGGTAATAATTTGAACTCTCGGGTAGCTCGATGAGACTGCAGATTCATTCGAACGTTTCCCATCTTTCGGTGGGTGTGCGGTGAATGGCTTTCTCGCCGGCAATTGTACCGATCACACACCCTCTTGACGAGGTTTATTGTTGTGACAAACATATCTTGAGCTAGCTATCTGGCGATAGTTTTGAAGATTTTAATAACATCAAATGAAGGGGTTTCCGCTGAGATTCCAGAGAGTAATTAAATTTTGATGTTTACATGTGCGACGCGAAACCACGTTTGATGCCCAATGAGGTCTAATAAATTTAGGTTAGATCATCTTGTGTGTGTAGGTGGCGTATGAGACTCTTGCTATGCGGATACACGAATTCTGCAGAGATATATTTGTATCTTCTTCTTCTTCTCTGGCACTACAACCTCTGTAGGTCTTGGCCTACTAGCAATTGCTAGCTTTCTATGACTTAGTTATACCCGTAGCTGGATAGTCAGTCCTGCGTACGGGGAGGCGGTCCGCCGGGCTTCGAACCCCGGTCCTGCCGTGTGAAAACCGGCGCCGCTATCGTAATAACCACCGAGCCGCCCCGATATATTTGTATGAGTGGCATAACATTTTTAAGCTATACAAACATGCCCATTTAATGAAGAACATCCAGAAGACGAGACGCAGAAGCTAGTAAACGTTTTTTCGAGCGCAGTCTTCGTCATCGACGTCACCTACTTATGTACTTATAAGGCGCTACAACCGCCTTGTGGTCTAGCGCCGTCGTCTGTCAATCGAATATCCCGGCAAACGCCTCCTCTGTCCATATGGACGACCCAACAAAACTTTACATCTTGACCTGTCCAGCACACCGAAGCCTAGCGAGTCTAATTCACTGTACGATAGTGAGGTCACCGTACAGCTGATAGAGGTCGTCGTTATAGCGGCTACTCCATTGTCCTTCCACACATACTGGGCCAAAAATTCTTCTGAGCATCTTCCTCTCGAACGCTGCTAAAGGGTTTTCGTTAGTTTTGGTCAGAGTCCATGTCTCTGAGGAGTATGAGAGTAAAGGTTCTATACAGTCCCAGTTTAGTCCGTCGCGATAGGTATTTTGAGTGGAGAAGTTCCCTGACGCTGTAGCACCTTTGCGCGCAGCTCAACGTCTCAACGTCAACGTCATCTACGTGTTATAATATTGACCTCAGCGTCTGGTAAGTAAGGTGAGAGATAATGTAAGGTCCAGTATTTAAGGAGGCCACAAAATCTTTGTGTTAAATGTTCAAGCTTTTTAAAGCCCAACCTATCTTTTTATTGCATATGGAGTATTTGTGATCCTTGGATCCTTGGAAACTTCTCGACTTTCGTACACTGCTTGAGAGTGCTCTGGAACAGGCAGTAAACTCATAACCACAATTTTAACATATTATTGCTCTCTTCACTATTAGTGTTGCATCTAGCATTAAAAAGAAACCGTACGTAAACAGTAGCATTGTTTAAAGCGAATCTCTTTCGATGTGTAAAACTGTTTTCGACAAAAAACAAATCTGCCCGTTTTTCTGCAATTACATAAACACAGTCACAGTTGCGTAACGTTGGCAACCAGGGGCCACAAAAACCTTGCCCGTAAGGCTCGCTTTGGCCACTCGCCATTGCTGCGCAGCAGTCACTATCAGTCACGGTCCAGTTATCCTGGTTGCTTGTGCAATCTGCGCTTACCGTTACACATCCACCTTGCAGCGCCTCTTACGAGTCGCTACGAGCCAAAGTCTCGTGGTTCTTCGTGGCCAAAACACCCATTCACCAAGCCCCCGTTTGCCGAACGAATGAGGACGGTGCGCACTCACACACACACACACACACACACACGATATCCGCCGAGGTCTCTCACACCGGTGAGGGTGTGTGCTTCTTTCGTGCGCTGTCACTTTCGTTTGCCTAACGATAACAACACAACCACAGTGCGCACCAGAAAGGCGGAAGAACGCACAATATTTCGCTTCCTTGTTGTGTGTTTGGGAAATACGCTCGTAGCGACTAGCAACAAACACACATGATGTTTCTCTACACACAAACACAAACATACGCCCCGGAAAATCGGTGCTGGAAAATGGTTGCCAAACGGTTTCGGTAGGGTAAATCCTAGGACCCTACGTGGAAGACGGTGATGCATTGCTCCGCACCGTTTCCGGCCATACCGATTTCACGGTGCCTTTTGTTTGGTTAGGTGAGAAGAGAATTCCTTTCATTTTCCTACCCTGGCTACCGCTGACAGCGCACCCGGTAAAACCTGGTTGGGGCCGGCGTGTGGAACGGGAAGTTGGAATTTCAGCATTTTCCAAATACGCGCATTGTGATGTGGCAAGAGGAGGAAAAGATGACTTCATACAGTGGCAGTCAACTACCTTTTGGGATGTCGACTTTCGCACGAGCTATTTCGAAACTAGCGACTAGATAGAAAGCGTTGTTGTATTTAGAGTCTTGCACCATTATCTGACACATTGGAGCGTTGCAAAACAGGCATTTTTTTGTGTGTGGATATTGTAGTTTTTGTTAGCGCTACACATATGCAAGACGGTGCTAAAAGTTTGAAGACCTTTAAGTTGCTTTGCAACGATTGCGAATATCTGGTTACCAAGACGAGCCTGGTAATGTGCCAGCCATATCTAGACACTGCTCAGGATGTATCTATGATCTGTCCATTTAATCTTGAGCCGAGTTTGTGTGACAAAGTCCAGATTTAAATTGCCCACTTCATGCAGCGATGGTGCAAACATTCATCTCGGCGACCCTGTGTATACCATAATAATATTTGCATCACTGTGAATCGATCTACCAAAGAGCTTTCTACACTTTATGTCCGGCAAGTTATTATCATGGTGTGAAACAAAAAATGGGTTGATGAAGGACATGATGACCGTAGTCTTGTTCCGATAGTCTATGATGCGTAATTGTCAAAATCGCGGGGGCGTTATCTTGCCTCCCTGTATGTCTGCTATCTGTTTCGGGCAAAGTTGTGTAGTGCCCTGATGCAATCTTTACAACAGCAGCACTCTGTATGAAGTAGTACTGGTAATCACCATGGTGCAGAGCATGTTTTAATCAATTGCAAAAGAACAAAGTGTTTTCGCCGTTTGTAACACCCCCGACAGTATATAAGGTAGAACGATCAATTCTCGCTAAGAGCTCTCAGGTCTTTCTGGTACAAGAGTTGGCGTTCTAATCTATACAACGTACTCTTCTAACCACTAATATCTAAAGACGTGCAAACTTCAATTACTTAGCATTTGTGGGTGTGTTGTTTTTTTGTGAGAAGGAGAACGAACCTCCTAAACCTCGCAAATCGATCCAGTTTTCGAGTCGGAGCCAACACTCCCTTTCTGTGGCAGAACAAAAGCGGCTTCCCAGTGGTTTATCGCTCTGCACTATCGGAATCTATCACGCAAGCAGCAGAACGTTTGCCGCAACGTTAGGTTTAGGCGATGACTTCTCGGCTGGACCGCCTAGACCAACACACGTTCGATTAGGTTGTGCACCATACTGTCAGACACATAAAATCAACAGACGGCGCGTGCACATTGCAACGTAAATAAAAGTGGGCAAAATGTGAACCTAGGGCGGTTCGCTTTGTTATTCTCTAGTGTGTTTTGTAAACAAATATGCAACCCAACTGCCTTTCACCCTGATTTCCACGCCTAAGGTCTGTTTTTTCGCGTCACAAAAAAAAATCACATAAATCGTCTTATGGTTCGGGTTCCGACTTGCTTCTCCGCCCATTGGATGATTCCAGCACGGAACGATCCGATGATTTGCTCAGCAGATGGTTAATCTGTTGGGGCCCTTCTTTTCTATTTTTTCTTAAATATAGTCCCAATAGATGCAGACGACCCATACACACAAGAGGTTCACAGATGTAGGTTATACGCGGTGGCGAACGGCGGTTTTGCAACTTTGCTTTATTTTCAAACCGCACCGGGGTTTTTAGGTGGATGTGTTTACTAATTGGAATGATAATCGCCGCCGTCTTATGGGCTGTAAAATAGTAATTGGAAATAGTTTGTGCGCGGTTCAATCGCTGCTGTACGGTATGGTGTCATGGTTGCTGAGAAGCAACCATTATTACACGCATCAATGGTTGCTTTGTTTTGTTTCGCTTTTCGGAAATACATTTCGAAGGAGATAGGTTTGATAGTTATCGCTATAATTTGGTAACTTTGGGTAAAACAATAGGTTTGATGTTATAATCAAGAGGTATCAAGGTGGTTAATCTGCAATAAAACGTTGCAGTACATTGTGAAGCGTTTTGGTGTTCAAATCCTCAGAGACTTCTCAGAGTTATTGTTGGTAGTGGCGGTAGGTATCTAGATTATCTGCGAGATACGCTTCCCTTTCTTCTCTTTATCATGGTTATCCGAGACTCGGAAGTGGAAGATTTGGGAAGCTTCTTCTATATGTCAATCTAGACCCTGGTATACCCTAATGATCTGTCGCGACGGCCGAAATTGAAACTATAAAGGACATTTATAGACACAGTACTTAC
>KZ063993.1:0-16372 GCA_002091835.1 Anopheles maculatus | reverse complement strand
CTCAGGTCTTTCTGGTACAAGAGTTGGCGTTCTAATCTATACAACGTACTCTTCTAACCACTAATATCTAAAGACGTGCAAACTTCAATTACTTAGCATTTGTGGGTGTGTTGTTTTTTTGTGAGAAGGAGAACGAACCTCCTAAACCTCGCAAATCGATCCAGTTTTCGAGTCGGAGCCAACACTCCCTTTCTGTGGCAGAACAAAAGCGGCTTCCCAGTGGTTTATCGCTCTGCACTATCGGAATCTATCACGCAAGCAGCAGAACGTTTGCCGCAACGTTAGGTTTAGGCGATGACTTCTCGGCTGGACCGCCTAGACCAACACACGTTCGATTAGGTTGTGCACCATACTGTCAGACACATAAAATCAACAGACGGCGCGTGCACATTGCAACGTAAATAAAAGTGGGCAAAATGTGAACCTAGGGCGGTTCGCTTTGTTATTCTCTAGTGTGTTTTGTAAACAAATATGCAACCCAACTGCCTTTCACCCTGATTTCCACGCCTAAGGTCTGTTTTTTCGCGTCACAAAAAAAAATCACATAAATCGTCTTATGGTTCGGGTTCCGACTTGCTTCTCCGCACATTGGATGATTCCAGCACGGAACGATCCGATGATTTGCTCAGCAGATGGTTAATCTGTTGGGGCCCTTCTTTTCTATTTTTTCTTAAATATAGTCCCAATAGATGCAGACGACCCATACACACATGAGGTTCACAGATGTAGGTTATACGCGGTGGCGAACGGCGGTTTTGCAACTTTGCTTTATTTTCAAACCGCACCGGGGTTTTTAGGTGGATGTGTTTACTAATTGGAATGATAATCGCCGCCGTCTTATGGGCTGTAAAATAGTAATTGGAAATAGTTTGTGCGCGGTTCAATCGCTGCTGTACGGTATGGTGTCATGGTTGCTGAGAAGCAACCATTATTACACGCATCAATGGTTGCTTTGTTTTGTTTCGCTTTTCGGAAATACATTTCGAAGGAGATAGGTTTGATAGTTATCGCTATAATTTGGTAACTTTGGGTAAAACAATAGGTTTGATGTTATAATCAAGAGGTATCAAGGTGGTTAATCTGCAATAAAACGTTGCAGTACATTGTGAAGCGTTTTGGTGTTCAAATCCTCAGAGACTTCTCAGAGTTATTGTTGGTAGTGGCGGTAGGTATCTAGATTATCTGCGAGATACGCTTCCCTTTCTTCTCTTTATCATGGTTATCCGAGACTCGGAAGTGGAAGATTTGGGAAGCTTCTTCTATATGTCAATCTAGACCCTGGTATACCCTAATGATCTGTCGCGACGGCCGAAATTGAAACTATAAAGGACATTTATAGACACAGTACTTACGCCTCTAGGCAGAAATGGACTCCTAGAAATAGACACGTTCGAGCGAATCAGACTCGTCAGGTTCCGGTGGGCTTGTCATGTAATGAGAATAGCACCGGACAACCTAGCCCGTAAACTCAACTTCTCTAATCACTTACTAAATTTATTGATACCACGAAGCTCGAAGGTCAGTCCTCCATTTACGGTCTTCAAAAATCTTAAAAAAAAAAATGTCAAGTCCTTTTAAGACTGTATCTGGTTCTCATAGTGTTGATGAACGTCATCAAGGAATCACAATCCTGTATTATCACTTATTTAGCACTCATTAACCCTTAATGTGAATGTGATAAGCATTTATTGCATAGCTTTTTACACCTTATTTGATCGCTATCTACTCTACATCAATGTCTGTCCTTCATGGGTCTAGTAAAACTATAATGCAAACCATTCAAGTTTTTCTTTATTACACTACGTGTCTCTTTATTGATTTCAAACCCGACTGCTCAAACCTTCCCAACAACTACATGGGGGGGTTGTCCATATTAAAAGGAAATCAATCGTTGCTGTACCGTGCGTGTGTATCAGTAAATCTGTACACGTGCTCGTGTGTGTGTGTATAACTGTGTGCGCGTTTTTGTTAGCATAGGAGCGGCATTATTTTTGTTGGTTGGTGTTCGGTACGGTTTAGTTTGCTCGCGTACAGTCGGGAAAATGCCAAATGCTTGAAAATCAATATTTCCTTTTCTCCGTTTTAATAGTTCATCCGCATTGCCAGCGTTCTTTGGCACAAGCGTTGTTGGGGCTCGGTCACCGTTCTACTTCTAAAAAGGCGCGCTGGTTGATGGGAGCATTATCTTTAAAGGAAAACAGAAAAAAAATCGTTTCACTTTTCGCTTTGTTTGAACTTCCCGTCCCCCAATGTCTCTCCCATTTTACGTTCGAACGTTCCAACGTAACCTGTTTTTTTTTGTCCTGGTGGGTAGAGCAAGATGGTTTCCCCAAAGATAACGACCACTGGGAAGAAAGGAGAGAAAAACACACACACACATTCACCCACACATCCTCGCTTTAACAGACAGGATAGGATACGCACCAACACCATCGCGAGCAATCAGTCTTTGTCCTTGAGGATAGCTGTGTGCGTGCGTGTAGTAGTAGAATTTGATTTTAGTTCCACCGTCTGGAAGGCGTATCTGCCGTATGTATTAGTTACCGTGCCCAGTCACATCAAAACACAATCACACACACACACACGTATATAAAATGGCTCCCCCAAAAATACCACCCAATGTCTCCGTTTCGTCTCGCTTCTTCGTGCGGTGTGCGAGAAAAAATAAAGAGGTCACCCTTAAGTGCGGGTCATTAGTGTTATGCTTTTCCGATAAACATAAAGTATCTGTCAATCCTTTACAGGGGGGGGTTTTCCTTTCGGTTTTTTTTGTTTGTCTGTTTGCTTTCTTGTTTGCCAGACTGTTGATGCGCAATATTACTGTCACGCTGTGTGTGTGTGTGTGGTGGTATTTGATGTTTTCAGTACTTAGATTGTATGTGTTTGTTTTTGCTTTTATTTTTACAGTAAGTAAATTAATTAAATTAAAAATGTTTTTCTTCTCTGAATGTAGTTTATGTACTCTGTAGTGCATGAATGTGTAATACTTTTTTTTATCGTATAATATTTAATTAACTGTCTTTTTGATAGATTGTTATGGTTAGAATGAGTAACTTATATCAGAAAAGTATGTATTTTGGGTGACTTTTTACATTGTATACCAACACTAGTTCGCTGTACAATGGTGAGATCACCGTACAGCTACTAGAGCTCATCACTGTCATCACTGAGCTTCTGCACTGTCCTTCCACGGATACCACGCGTGACTACAAGGAATTCATCAGTTTTCTGTAGAGTCCACGTCCCAGACTGTCTTGCTACGAGTAAAACCATCTTACAGAATTGCTCAGAAATGGCAGACGGACCTCTGAAAGTTCTAGTGCCAAAGAAGGAGAAGAAGTAGCTTCGCTAGTCGCGATAAGTATTACGATTGGAGCAGTTTCTGCAGGCGCGTATCTCAACATCTGTGCTGTTGTCGGTGCTGAATGTTGACTTCAAATAGGTGAAGTTTTAGACGACTTTAAAAGTTTTTACCACCTATCTGTACATTGTCTCTAGTGAGACTGGTGTTGGTGTCACCATGGTTTTGGATTTCGAGTCGTTGATCTTCAAGCCAAGCATTAATATGCTTCTGCTACATAGGAGAGACTCAAAACAACGATGTCTATGTCATCAGCGTATGCCAGGATCTAGATTGATATGTAGAAGATGGTCTCCGAAGTTTCCTCTTTTGAGTCTTGGATGACCGTATCTAGCGCAGGACCGGACCATATACTCTTACTTACGCGGACTATCCAGCTAAATACCAGAGAAGCTGTATCGTTGAAGACTCACCCTGTAACAGGAATTAGCTAAGAATTAGATATCTTGTAGTTTAAAACTGATATTAACTAATACGTCTATGTACTTAATAGTTTTCTCTCTTCTTAATCTCTCCCACAGTGCTAACACGTTGTACGCGTCTCAGTTCCTAACAGTGTTTGTGCCCCCGTCGATGTAAATCCGTGACGTCTGACGTTCCCTGGTTGGGAGTCGCTGTAAAAGTCTTGTGCCCACACAAAACCAAACAGAGAAAAGAAGAAGTAACTCACCGTTGCGGGTGTTTGCCGTAGTTGGCGTCAGGCGAACGGTGCCCCAATTTAGTGGCACAGAGTGATTAGGAATGGATATTTCGTTTCTGATGGCCGCTTCATGTTTGGGTACGAATGTCCGTTGAGGACGCATAAAAAGTGTGTGGATGTGCGTGGAAAATCGTCTACGGTCTGTGTGTTTGATGTCTTTACGTACGTCACCGCAACCCGCTACCGGCGTCATACCGCCTCCACACAACAACAACACAGCCCCGCTGTCAAAACCACACCGTTCGATAAAGGCAACCGAAAAGAGCATCGTACCCCGATAAAAGCGAGAGCGAGAGCGAGTGGATGCGCTGTGCCGCGTGTCCCCAAAACGGATACATCCTGGGTGCGTGCCGCGAGAGAGCGATCCGGTTTTGCGAGTGGTCCGTGTGTTTTAGTAATATTCTGGGGGTTGCGAAAGGAAAAGTGAAAGAATCACAAGTCACGACGACGAGTAACGCAGGTTTTGTTTTGAGCCGTCCGCCATTGGTAGTGAGATAGTGTGCAGAGAACACGTCAGCCGAGTGTGTGCCACTATCAAACCTCAATCAAACGAATACCATTACCGCCCGGAGAAGAAGTAACTCACCGTTGCGGGTGTTTGCCGTAGTTGGCGTCAGGCGAACGGTGCCCCAACTTAGTGGCACAGAGTGATTAGGAATGGATGTTTTGTTTCTGATGGCCGCTTCATGTTTGGGTACGAATGTCCGTTGAGGACGCATAAAAAGTGTGTGGATGTGCGTGGAAAATCGTCTACGGTCTGTGTGTTTGATGTCTTTTCGATAGGTCTGGAATAACAGTGCAACTACAACTGGTGTATTGGTGCGAATTGCTTTAAAACATTTGGTGCGTTTATTGCACCGAGTTCAGTTCGTGGTGGGTGTTTAGTACGTGCTGTTATCGTGTTTAGTGTGATTGCTAACGATCCGTTTAGCTGTTGAGTGTGTTTATTATACTAAGATTTGTCCTCACTCACCCACACACCCACACTAATCGGCACGGTGTGACGTTAATACGTCACTCGCGGAAAAGCAGCTTCAGCAAAAGGGAACTCACTCCCGTGCTATATATATCGTTTTGTTGTTGGTTCTCCCATTTAACTCACCGATTCACTCACACAGCCGTACCTACAAACACACGCTCCCGGACTACACTGTTCCTGGCCGAAAAGGGGTTACCGTGGCCGCATCTTGTGCTGTTTTGCTGACGCGTGAGCGCAATTGCAACTGCATGCGAGCGCACTCGCTCGCTGCACTGCTGCCAACATGCTCTCCTACATGCTGCCAGTCGAGGAAAAATCGCCATCCGCAGCGGCTGCAGCAGCAGCAACGCGTAATCTAAGCCTGAACCTGACCACAACAACCGCCACAGCAACCGCAGTCGGTGGTGGCAGTGTTGGTGGAGGTGTCGGTGTGTCTGGTACCACTGGTGCTACGATCGCGCGCGAGTGCAACACTGGTTCCAGTTCCGGCGTGACGGCCAGCACATCTACATCCAGTACTGCACAGGTGCGCTCCATCATCAAACCCACAATCAAACACGGGCCCGCAAACCATCGCTATCAGCTGATCGGTTCTGGTGCGGCTGACGTCAAGCTGGTCGGTGCTGGTGAGGTGCGTCAAACCCGCGGCTCCGGCCACTGGCAGGACAGGGTGCAGGAAGTTGAGGCGGATCTGTGCGACGAAAGCACCAACTTGCTGGCCGGCACCGGTGTCGAGGACGACGACGACGTCGATGAGCGAGAGATCGGTATTGACGATCGGCCACGGCGTCCCGGTGCGGTGAAGAGTGACAAAAACTTTAACAATCTCATTGTGGTGACGAACGGTCGGCACACGAAGCCTACGAACGGGAATCATGCCGCTCCAGCGCCCAAGCTGGCCAGTGCACTAAAACCGACGAACGGTGTGGGCAGTGCGGGAGGTCCTGTGAGACGTCCTGGTAGTAGCGGTAGTAACAGTGGTGGCAGTGCTGGCCACACCAGCGCTAGTGCTGGTCCCTACTACAATGGCTACATAGCCGTCAGTGGCGACAATGACGATGAGCACCATCGGATGTTGGTCAGTGCAAACAATCTGCGGAATACGAACGCTGTTGATCCGCACCAGGAGTGCAACACCAACGGCCGACACGGTACCGGCGAGGGGTTCGTCACGACCGCCAACACCGACCCCCCGAGGTCATCTTCCTCCACCTTCACTAGCACCGTGCGCACCACCACCAACGGCAACTGCCGCACGATGAACAGTCTGAACGGGAACCTGATGGGTACGGAACCACCGCCCGTCGTTGCCCCATTGCCGCTGGAACCGACCGAGATGGGAGGTGGCGCCGCGGACGTCTCACTCGGCAGTGACTCGGATTCGGCGACCGGTGCCGGTGGTTCCGGGTCGGTCACAACAGGCGGGGGCGGCAAGAAGGTGAAGCTGAACAAGCTCGGCGGCAACAAGAACGTCACACTCAAAAGGTAAGAGACACCAAAGCAGTGTAGTCGTAAATTGATCATTATCGGTCAGGTTGTCAGGGTTGTCAAAATGGTCGGTCACAACAGGCGGGGGCGGCAAGAAGGTGAAGCTGAACAAGCTCGGCGGCAACAAGAACGTCACACTCAAAAGGTAAGAGACACCAAAGCAGTGTAGTCGTAAATTGATCATTATCGGTCAGGTTGTCAGGGTTGTCAAAATGATGAACGATGTCGTTGGGTTGGATTGAAGGATGCAAATATTGATGTCGTCTTATACTAGCGTATGTAGCGCCTTTATTTAATGATTGCCTTTTTAAAGACACTTGACTGAGTATCCAGATACGAACAATTTAAGTTAAGGAAACCCTTAATGAATCCCGGCGGACCGCCTCCCCGTACGCAGGACTGACTATCCAGCTACGGGTATAACTAAGTCACAGAAAGCTAGCAATTGCTAGTAGGCCAAGACCTACAGAGGTTGTAGTGCCAGAAAAGAAGAAGAAACCCTTAATGACGAGGTTGTAGTGTCAGTAGTATGGTGGCTTGGTGACTTAGTTGTAGCGGTGCCTGATGCTAACAAAAAAGGCTCAGCTCGTCCTTCGGTACCTACGACTAGCTATCCCAGCACGGGCAACCAATTCTTGATACTAAATTGGAGGTAAAATCTGTTTTTTTTTTACAATTTTAGATCATCTTACCAATGTCACACAATGCTCACAACGCATGGAAATTTTCCAAAAATGTGATGTTTTGAAATTCGAATTCTTTGGACCCTACGATTGGATCACATCCAAGAACTTACGAGCAAATATGCGTTTAAGTTGGCTGCGTGTGATGTTTTTATTTCGTTTCCAACATTCTGTAGAGTGCTCTAAAAAAAATCTTAAATCCAGATGTTAACTAAGATGACTAACTAGTAACTTAGTCACTAGTTAACGCCAACAGATGCCATTGTTTTGAGTTTCACATCCTTTGAACTCGCCCGTTGGCTTACATCCAGGGACGAACGTGCAATGTGCGTTTGAGTTGGCAAGTTGCAGCTGTTGGTAATGTAAATTACGCTCCAAAATTGTGCGCTTTGTTGACACTTGGTTCAAGGTTACATTTGCATTCCCAACAACAACAAAAACATGTATCGACCCAATCGGTTTAAATGGGGTTTGACAGCCCTGTTTCAACATCAAAGAAAGCGTAAAAATGGACTACTGCTCGAAAAAAAAAATATCCTGGCACCGGTCCAAACCATCAACTACGTCTCGAACAAATTTCCCAAACCATCTCCTTTACTCTCTCTTTCTCTCACTGTATATCCCTTTCTATATCATTAAAATTTCAAGGCAAAAGCCGCTAAGATGTAGGTGTATAGGGGAACGCATTAGCTGAAACAGAAAAGACGAATCGGGCGCACTTTCATCAGGGGTTGGGGCTGTTGCTGCTGCTGCTGCTGCCAATAAAATGCGCTCGATAAGACGAAACCCCGAAGTATGACGTCCGTGTGTGCAGTCCTGCCATTCTAGCCCGCATGGCCTTTCGCTGGTGTGTGCGTTCGTTCTCCCTTTTAAGGAGTGGTTTTGCACGCGTTAAATAGGGCTTTTAAGGACTCAAGGTTAAATGTGCCGCTGTGGCGTCGTGTTCGGGCTGGATTTTTCCTTCTCGTTTTGTTGGTGCGATCCTACCGATTTTCCTGCGGTGCAGCACTATCTCACACACTCTTGGCATCATGCGAACCAATGCAGCAGTCAGTGTGTGTCCCCAACTCGGAATCTCTTCGGCAGTAGGAAGATTTTGAAGGTCACACGGCACGTTTTTGTGGTGCATGGTACGCGTGGATAGAGCGCTTTTTTCTTGAACTTGCAGAACAAAGTTCTCGGCTGCACCACCAGATGCAGGTGTATAGATTGGCGCAGTCGAGAGAGAGAGAGAGAGAGTGAGAACTTGGCAGGGGAGATGAATAATCATAACAAAAGGGTGTTAAAAGCGAAAATGACGTCTGATTGTTATTGTTTTGTGTGGCAATTAGCAGAAAGGTGTTAAACAGATGCAAAATATGGACGAGAGAAAGAGAAATATCGGGGACGCCTGTTATTTCTAAATTACCCATTAAAACCCACTCCCTAAGGTGACATTGCTAAGTGCAACAAAACAAAGCATATTTTCGCACATGTTTGTTTGTTTGTTTGTTTGGCCTGATATTTCGTTACAGTACCAGTGGGAAGGTGTGTTTGCAGTGCGCGTTTATTGCATGCGAAAACCAAACACACCTTATCGTTTAGATTTGGTTTGAAGCAATGTGCACGACGACCATGAAATATTTAATTCGTTTTGTGTACGGACGTACGGTTAATCGCTTCGGTTAATCGAACATGCGAACGCTTGAAACACTGATGTCCGGTGCTTGCTCGTTTCGAATCGGTTCACGTAAGCGTGTGCTGTATAAACTGTTGTTTAACTATGGTTATCGCTCAGTAATAGTTGTTTGTTTCTTTAAACGTGGTACCGATTTAGTTCGCGATGGTTGATTAATACGGTTGCAAAAATAAGCTCGTTTATTGACGCTTAATAGCTACAACAAGTATTGTTTATGCCATCAAGATTGATTGATTTTCTTAAATTTTCATACCATATCATCACTTTTTACTCTGGCATGCATATTCTCTCCGCGTTGTGAAATGTCAACCGTGGCTGTTCAAACAATAAACAAGTAATAAATCACTTACAAAAATAAAACCTTCCCCGGGCGGGTGAACAAGAGGATCAATTTTATTAGCTTAATTTTTATCACGCTTGCCAGTGGTTGGCAATCAAACGTTGGGAAAGATAGATATTGCTTTTAAATTGACAGCTTGTGCGGTAATCATTTTCATCGTGGCAGGATTCTCAGTGATATGTGTCAACACTTTTGTCATTAATTTCGATGATTTATTTATTAAAGTTGTTTGCTTTTCCATGAATCTTCTGATATGATAAACTATGCCTTTCCCCTAGATGGCCCGAAACCAATGTCTGGTGAATATCTCAGAGCAAAGAGTCAAACATCGTCGAATTGCGCGGAGATTTACTTTTGAACTCTGTTGAAAAGAGATGAGACTTGGTCTTACTTTATCCAAGCTGAAGGGAGATATGATCCATTCGAGGTGTTGACATGCTACAGAAAACGCCATTTTGATAGACGATTCAATGCAATCACTGCATCTTAGTGTTGAGCCTATTACGCCTCCTCGGTCTGTGTGGAAGGCCTAAAAAGACTTTACGGACTAGATCGTCAGGTACCATTCTGATGACCTGATTAACCCACCGAAGCCTGGCGAGTCTTATTCGCATACACAACGGTAAGGCCATTTTCGTTAGAGCTGATCAAAAATCATCCTAAGCATCTTCCGCTTGAACGTGGCTAAGATGGACTGCTGCTTTTAGACTAATTACCTGTTTCAGAGGTGTATGTGTCCTAGCTTTATTCGTTGTAACAGGTATCTAAAGATGAGAATCTCAACATATATGTCCCACTGATCCCATGTTGGCAAAGTGTTGGATATCTTCAAAGGTTTTGTGTCGCCTGCTTGATCCTTTTGTAAGCTTATGGTACATAAGAGAGCCTGTTAGGAACTGGATTAACTTGCAGCAGAAGTTTCCCGAAGTTTGTACCTCTGAGTCTCGGAGAGCTCATCGCTCTGAAGCAGGCCCTTGATGGTCACCTGGTAAGCTTGACCTGGTTACTAAATGTGCTGATTGCGTCATATAGATTTACCCAAACTATTCTGCCATATGAGGCTTTAAAACCTATGAAGAGATGGTAGGAGTGTAGCTGCTGCTTCGTCAATATCCGTAGTAAAAGGGGGAAAACTAATAGGAGTTATTCAGGATTAAGTTCATGTTCATGAGGGCCTGTTGGAGCCACGAGTTGTGCGTTGAAGTGTTCGTTTAAAACGGACATGATTATTCTTTGAGGAGGCGAAGAAGTCTGTTGACTTCTTCCCTATGGGCGCTAGGGCGAGTGATTCTAAAACGCATAACTAAGCTTACCAGTCCGTCGATACGTTGTGAGGTTCAACAAGCTCAACTATCTTCGGCGGTTAATCAACAAATGGCCTAGCTGGTTAGACGACGCGCGAAGATCTGCTGTTGCTAAACCGATCTACTACAGGCGTCGTTACTTTGCTCATGTAGACTGTGACTTCCAAAATTTTCACAGTACATTGCCTCTCTACCGATTTTGCATCGAGTTTTGCAAACCATTCCATAACCAGCTAATCTCTTTTAGAGCTGTCATCTAATTGCATCAAGACTCTGGGTCAGAGTGCGTTCGTTCCATAAGTACGTAGTCAGCAATTTACTTGAAGTAGCGCACAAACCCTCAGGTACTTCTGGAGGGTCTCGTGGCTGTTCGGATTATCATCTGGTTAGGAAGATGTGATCCAAAAAAACACATACAAAAGTACAATTCCCACACGCTGATCGTGAAACTGCACGCGAATTTGTCAACCCAAGCTTCTGGGAGCGATCATGCATGCGATCGTGAATGAGTTGTTGCTCTGAAATAGAAACGATCTCAAGGCTTAGCGCTCTAATTGGAACAAATTTGCTGAACTCGTTTGTTTGTTCGTTACTTGCGCAGTGCCTTACCCTGCCTTATGTAATCGTGTGAACATGTTTTGCGCAGGTTGATTAGTTTCTATAGGCTTGAAATCATTAGGCTTCATTCATTTCTTCTAAACAAAATGATAGAAATTGCTTGAAGATCAGGTATTTGTGTTAGTATAAGATTAGCAACTAGCAGTAGAAGGAGTGTCTCGCCTACTCTCTGATCCATTTCGTTGCTTGGTACATGTTTTTGAGGCATCTATGCGCTTTCGTTTGCTTTTACTCGTATAAACAACTAAATCGTACACTCTCCCCCACAAAATGACGCCATACATACTGCCGATCGTCTAGTTTAAAAAAAAATCGCTTGCAGAGTGAAGAAAACCTCACCAATATCTGGTGTTGTTTACCATCTCCCGGGGCCGCAGCGAAGGAAATCGGTTGTTGTTTCCGCATGCATGGTGCAGCTTGCTCAATCCCATACGCTGCAAAAGCCGTTCTGTTGTGGCCGCCTCTTTTCACGCGTGCCAAACATTAAAACGGTAGCAAACGGTGCAATGGTGGCGCAATAAAGTGTGTACCGACACTCGTTTCAACCCACCGTTCTGATCGAAAGTTTGCAGCGCACGAAGAGTCCATTTCACAAGAGACAAGCCGGAGAAACGTTTTTTTTTTTGGCCGAAATATTGTGGCGTTAGTTGGTCGGTGGAGCGGGCTGTGATGCGCTCGTTGCCGTTGTTTAGTTGAGGAAATTTCGATGAGAAGAAGCGGCACCGGGTACCGTTAAACTACATGCACACGCGTAAACAACCGAACTTCAGCTCCAGGTCAAGCGCTGGGGGTAGGCTTTTCTTCGTAGCGAGAGATCGCCGTTGGTAATTTCAATGCAGCAGGGCAGTCAAACTAGGATTTGACGCAAATGCGGAAACTAAGTGCTGAGAACATAAGTACTATGGATATATACACTCATACTCGAATAAAGATAACAAGAGACTTCTAGTGGCACAGTATGTAGCAAGACACCTGCTTGCCGTCTTGTTCCGCTCGTTTCTTGAATTTAGGGCACCAGATCACGGGATCTGGGACAAATCGATTACTGGATCAAATGGTTGGAATCGATCCAACCTAGAACAAATTGCTACGCTTTTGCTACGACTTCATCAGTCCAGTTTACACCGTCTCGAATGCAATACTTACCTTCTGCTAGCGTGTCGGCTAAGAGAGTTCGTAGTAACTAAATGGCATAGCTTTCCAATGTTAAAGTAAATGCAGCAAGGTTGTAGTTGATTGATTGTAGTTGAATTGATTTATATGCTTAACGTTTCTCAATTATTAGCCTCAAACTTTGAGTAAAAGCGTGTCTACAGCACACTTCGAGCAGCGCCGTATATTTTTTTAAATGAACGATAAGTTGCTACAGTTTATATTTACATCTAATTTTGGACGATGCTGGAATTAGATGTATTGATCATCATAGGTGACAAATGACACAACATGATGGCATATTTTGGCTTAAGTTGTGGGTTTTCTGTGTTGATTGCGTCTGCCACAATGATCCTGAATCTTAACAAGAAGCTTAAAAACATTGTGTGCTCCAAGCACCTCGACTCTGAAATAAGTTCGTGTCCAAAAATTAGCATAAAATTGGGTCGGAATCGCTCTGTAACGCAAACGATTTAATCTGCTCCGCTGTTAGCAGCCGTGGATGCCGTTGCGTACGCGACCCTGATGAGTATTACAACCTTTACAACCAGTTTGATTGAGTTCTTTAATGAAAAAAAACCCTTTTTCGTTTAGACAATATATCTGCTTACAAAAACCCTTCGTAAAAAACAGTCAATAGGGATAACAATATGTACCTTCTGGCTTATGGCTGTTCTAAAACCTTTAAATGAAACTTTTGTGGACAGCATTTTACATCAAACACAGCGGCTATAGACGTCTTAGAGCTGTATTTTGACGGTCTGTCTTCTTAGAGCATATTATGCCTAAAATAGTATTCAATTTATTCAACTTTCCGTTACGATACAGTGAAGAAGTCTATAAAAAAAAGTTAGTAGAAATTTTTCAGGCGATAAGGTAACTTGTTGTCGATTATCCTACGCATGGGTAAAATAATCGTCCAAAGCATTACAAGTGATTTTTTTTATATTTTGAATGCTAATATTCCGGTGTTTGACAGCCCTGTCCTTGCACGTTCAGTACCCGTTTACCGTTTCCTGCTTACCGTGTATGTATAGTTTGTTGTTGTTGCTCTCCCTTCCCATATTTGCCTGCGCGCTACACACACGCATTCATTATTACCCAGGTGAGTCACCGCCAACCCTTACCTACCTATCCCCAATCCGCGTTCATTATGATGTTTGCGTGAAGCGAACGCGCAACCTCTCGACGAAAGTAAAACAAAACAATAAGAGGAACTGTTTAAAAGCTGGAAGTTAGTATGTTAGCAGCAAACAACAAATACAGCCACAAGAAAAAAAAAACACACACACACATTTCCCTCATTCCAATTGGAAAACTATTGGGGGGAGTTGTTTTTTTTTCAAACCTCTCACTCCTCCACATGTTTGGATGGAACATCCCAAAAACAAGCACACAGCCGGCGGCCATTGCAATAAACAAGAGAATTCAATTGCCATTTCGGATTGGGATGTTGTGTGTATGCGTGTGGAGAGGGGTTATCGTGCCGATCAAAGAACAGTGAACAGCTCAGCCAAAAACCCTCCACGTTTAGATCAGCTGCTTAAGACGTAAACACGGACGGAAAGGAAACTTTAACCGTGTACGCTAATTTGGCAGCAGCAACAACCAAAAAAAAAAAACAAACGAAAATAAAAAACCACAACACGAAGTCAGCGATGACATCAGTTGTGCGTTGGTGTGGTAACGCAGAAAGGCGAACACAAGACACCGGTATGTTGTGGGCAAATCTATTAGAATGATCCTAAATGAGACACACACACACTCACAAATACTATACTAATCCAGCTTGAAAGCGTCATCTATCCGCCATTTTTGTGTGTCCATCCCAATTAGAGCACCTCACTGTGGTGTAGTGGATGCGCCGTGTTTGGAGCGCTTGTAAGATATTGTCAAAAATTCTGATGCGCTTCGAAGATGGCGTCAAGGTTATGATTATCAATAAATGGCTTACTGTCTTACGGTCTGGCGGCACTAGCATACGTGTGTGAGTTGTCGCAGCTATGTCGTCCAGACGTCATTTGCTGACCGAAATTATTCGCGCCGTCTTGGCACATTCCATCTTCGTCTGTTACTGGTACCAATGGTACGATTATGGTGCGAAGAAACCCGGGATATTGCTGGTGACAGCTATAATGGTTGTTAGTATGAGGGTCGTGATTTTTGGAGAGCATGTACCTCACGCAATCTGCATACAGAGCTGAAATGTTTTAGGAGTAATGCGCATTTCATCCTGTTGATTGGGAAGTTGCGGATGTTTGGAGTTAAGGTTTTTTCTTTTGGTTTGTGAATACATAAAGACTTTCGCAGATCTTCGTTGTTGCTGATGTGGATCAGTTGAATTGGAGTCTCTCAACAGTCTGAATATCTTAGAGTCTTGCCTCTCTGTCAAACATTGTAACAATTTCCGTACCTTGCACTCGATCTGTCCCATCATCTTCATAAATTGCACTCTTGCATCGGCAAACAAGCCGGTAGAGAAAATTATGGGATAAAGGGTCAACTACTCCTCACCGTTACCTCCTGCTCCTCTCGCTCGCATTCTCCACCATTGTCAAAAGCATCCAAGTATTCTAGTGCTACCGGGAGACATCTGCACCCGTTGCTGTATTGGTTCGCACCGCAATTGTGATGCGATCGATCGATTGTTGTGTTTGCTTCACCCATCACCGCTGGATCATTTCGCCGTGGTTCGGCTGGGAAATGGCGTCGTGGTTCCCAGCAAAGCAGCCGCATCAGCAACCAGACACAGCCAGAAGGTGAAAAATGCTTCCCACCACCTCCCCCTCCCCCCACTCCATTTATCTTCCCCAGAGCGCCCCGTTAATGGGGCTTTTCCGCCCCGGACATTTAGCTGCCACACAAAACCCCGTGGAAATGGTTGTCTGCGCCACATTCTACAACGCGTGCATCGCTACACGGTACACGGTCTGCACGTTCCCTGGTGCTCGTCACAGTGAGCGCAGGCCGCGGCGCGTTGATCTGCTTGCGATCGGTTTGTTTAATGATGATGATGACGATGTTTGCTGCCGTTATAGACGATCGTTTGCCGGGTTGGCATCCGGGTTGGAGGACCGGGTGGATCTACTTTCGCCCGGAGCAAAATGATTGCAGTTACTGTGCCGCACCGCTACCCTGCCGGGTCCGCGCTCTCAGGCGGCAGCAAAACACTACACTTTCGCCTAATGCCTCGCGACCTAGAATGTCCTGGTCGACGGGTTGTTTGAGCGGCCGCTCGTTTCAGGCACGGCTGATCGACAGGCACGGCGCGAGGCGTATGATTTAATTGCAGAGTTTGCTCTTCTTGTTGTGTTTTTCGCTTCGCTATGAGTAGGCTTCGCCTCCTTTCGTAGCCGTTGGTAGTGAAAGAACCCGCTGGAGATGAGGAGATGTTTTCTCAAGCAGACGCGCTAGGTATTGCAGAGGTGGCATCACCAACGGGTAGAAAGTCTTGCTGCAGTCTTTGGAGAAGTGGGAGCAAAACACACTCACTGTACATTGCAACGACAACCATTGTGATCGCCGGGCTGCGTACGTCCGGAGCTGTCCATCAGAGGTTCATCAGGGGTTCGGTGACACTTAACGATGTCTCGATAGAGACAGTACGATGCAAGATTGAAGCGCTGTGCCGATTAGATTCAATTATCATACTTCTGATGTGTCGCCTCACATCAGCGAGACACTACAACCCCGTCAGGTTGGGGATGGGAAAATGGGTTCGTGTCTTGCATTTTTGGCTTCTAGAACTCGTCCGAAGCTGGCGCGGGTGTCCAAACACGATCATGTCATCCGATGTGCATCAGACTACTGCCGCCTACAACGGATCGTCTCACTCAATTGATGCACTTTAAACCCAATCCTCGAAACCTCCCACAACGCCCGAAGGAAAACACATAAACATCTGCCCAGCTGGCCCATCACACTAAACGATGTCAAACGAGATGCGATGGATGGTTTGTTTGGTTTGTGACGCGCGCGCGTGTGTGTGTAGATATGGTTTTCTTCTTTTTTTTCTTATTTGTTTTTGTAAACTTTAAAGAATTGCGCCTGTGGTGCGATTGTCAGCTAC
>LULA01015649.1:0-29644 GCA_002091835.1 Anopheles maculatus | reverse complement strand
CTCACTATGGGGGAACGGCCCAGATGAGACTTGAACCCCGGTCTTGCCGTGTGAAGACCGGTGCCGCTGTCGCATCACCACCGGGCCGCCGGTCTATATATTCTAAAACGAAAGGGATTTACATATATTTTGCGTTTATATGCTTTATACCGATGCATTACGAAACCAAATGTAGCCGTTTTTAGCAAAATGGTTTCCTTGTTTTGAATGCATTTCGAAAACTTTTACCCCAAAATCAAACATTGAACGACTCTCAAGACGAGACGCAAATCAAAACCAAATAACAGTCCTACCGCCATGTTCGTTCGGGTTGTTACTTCGTCGTTATCGCTATGGTTTGGTCAGTTCTCGGACGAATGATCCCAACCGTTAAACGTCTGTGAAGAAACCAGTTCGGTGGGTTCTGTTGAGGTTATATGTTGCAGTCTTTTTTGCTGTTGCTTTTAAACAACAATTCGATCGCACTTGATCACGTCCGCGCGTGCGTTTCCTCTTTGCTTCCATCTTTCTGTCTGTTAGTTACGTTACTCCGTCACCGCCAATAAGACGCCGGTCTTGAATGCCGGTTTGTTCACGGTCTAAGGTTGCCCCCACCGAGTGAAGACAAAAATGGCCTCTGTAGTGTCGATGATAAGTACAATAGCGTGGGGATGTCGGAGTGAGCAATCTTTGAAGGTTTCACAACGCATTTGGAAGACTCTTTACACCAGGGAGATTCGTTTCCGTTTGTTTTGAACGCTCTTCGTTGTGGAGCGTTTGAACGCTTTCAGTTCTTTTTATCTCTTTTCCTTTTTGGTGTTTATATGTCTGATTCATTCGATTTTTTTATATCATTTATATTTTCTTTCTTTATGGTCAGCTGCTGTTGGTGATATTGATAGTGTAGTGAATGGAGAAGTGACCCACGAAATTATCTCACACGATCCAGTCCTCACAAATTCCTCATACCTATACAGAAGCTTTGAGAGATTTTTTTTCCAAGTCTTACTACTTAAAGGAGAGTTATCATGGAGTGAAAGAAATATATATTGTATATTATTTTAAAGAATACAGAGAAGGATAATAAAGATTTTTAACATAATGAAAAAATCCGATATTTTAGTACTTTGAAATGATGAACTTCGGTGAATACCTAATTTAAAATTAAATTTAAATAATCTGTTTATTACAATTTCAAATCCTTTTACATACTCGTCATATGATTTAGAATAAAATGAGAAGAATTAAAATTATTTAGAACTTTTAATTTTTACAACTATAAATGAAATTCATATATTCATGTTTGTAAAGTTTAAAATTGTCATTGATGCCATTTCTTTCCACGATCGTCTCGCTTTCGTCAATCCTTAAGAATAGATAATAATCATTCGTATTTTCTTCACATCGTGGATCGAGGATGCATAAGAATTAAATGCAATTATTTTATAGCAAACCTCTCTCCTCGAATGAATTTGATCATTATAAAATATCGCTGTATGATTCTATCTTGTCATTTCCTTGTTTATAATTGCCTACGTAACGTTCGTCAAAGTACTTTTTTATGTATAATGCAAAAGATATATAAAAAGTAAAAGCAAAATCGGGACCTGTTAGTATTCGAAAAATCGCGTACGAAAAATGACGCGATGATACGTCTATAGACTAACAAAAACCGTTCACGTATGCGATATGGGCTCACCGGTTTCGAAACAGGTTCAGGAAAGGAACACCACATTTTGAGAAACCAGAAATTAATCGACCAGAAGAATAGTGCAAAAATAAAATAAAAAAAAGATAAGCGAAAAGTTCACGAACAGTCTACATTTCGATGGAAGGAAAATCACGCAAAAAAAGTCCGGAGAGTAGCAATAGCAGCAGTATCTTTTCATCCTCGCGCCTCACTCCATCACCGAAAGAAGGGCCCTTTAGGGGCATTTAACTCGTTCATCGTCAAACCCTTTGGATCACGGGATAAACATATTGCTAGCGGCGTTTGTACTTTTGAAGAAGGTTGCTGTGTTATTGTGTGTGCTGTGAGCGTATTCTTTCTCTCTCTCTCTCTCTCTCTCTCTCTTTCTTTCTCTCTCTCTCTATCTGTCTCTCTTTCTATCTTTCATATGCACTAAAAAGAGATATATTGTCATCGATACATTTGCTCTGTGGATTTGGCGCCAACCTGCCGTCCTGTGGCAGTACGGGAACCAGACGGTCTGTCCGAAGGAGATTCCACTGCTGGTTTTGAACGTGTGTATTCCGTTTTTTGGCTTGTGTTTTACTTCTCAATCGCTTTCGGCTGGTTTGTTTTCACGATTTCTTATGTCTTTCTCTTCTTACTTTGGGAGGCGGCATCAACTATATGTTGCTTGTTGCTTATGTTCGTTTTGTTGATGATATGCATCAGATACGAGACACGTACGAAGGAGGAGGGGGTACGTTGAATTTCTGACATGCTCTTTCTCATCTTTTTACAAACAATACCTCTTTCAACAGTTGTTTCCATCATTTACATTGTTCGCTTGACCGTGAGGAACAGTGAGTAAATTTCTTTCTCACTGTCTCATCACATTTCTTATCTCTGGCCTTATCTGTTGATTTCACTTGCTCCAATGCCTAATATGTCGTGTGACGGGATTCGAACTCCGGTTCTTCGGCGTGAAAAATGGCGCCACTATCGTAATTGCCATCGGGCCGCTGTTTGCATCCATTGTTATTTGTTGGGGGGTATTTTTTATCTATATGTATATCACTGTTTCGCGCTAACCGCAAAACGTATTTTCTGCGAGGCTTGTAATTTTAGAAATATATACTTTACAAACTTTATTTGGAGCTTTCTTACAATCGACCTTTCCTACGTTGTGTATTTTTTGTTCTGACTTTCTTCTTTTTCATTCTTCCTATCTGTTCTACCTTTTCTTTTATGCCATATCTTTATAGCACGTTTCCTTGTAAACGCTTCCAACAGTAGAGTCCTACTAAGCGTTCTGCGCGAACAATCACTTATAGAACATTTATAAATGTTGATTTTGTATTGCTTATAATACAAGCTATTACAATAGTCTTAAAAGAATTAAATCTCTATAAGTAAATGATTTAATTAATTTATAATCGTGGATCAGTTACAGCACCCTTCAAGGCATTCAACAGTTTAGAGAAAGTAAATGGTAATAATATGCTTTTCTGGTCAGTGACCGAACGGATCTATAAAGCAAGAAATTGTCATTGAAGAGATATTGGATTTCGGTACACGAACTTCTGTCCGCGTTGGATAAAATTCAGCTGCAAAAACAACATAACAAACCAGACAAGTGATCGTTGTGCTGCGCCAGGTTGAGAGTATGAAGGAATAGGTCGATGTGCAAGCAGCATGGGAGAAAAACGGATGCCTTGTCGGCCTGAAATGATCACACACATTCTATTGGACCGTCGACGTCTCATAGTCGCCAACAGTCGTCGTCGGAACGGACGCCGCCAAACAGTCGCCATCATCATTATCGTTGTGTGGGCATAGATGGTGAAGGAAGAGTGCATGCAGAGGTGGTTAGGTCGACATCGGGATTCCTTCGGGATGTTTCGGAACTACCAGAGAGCGAACGGAACAGAGAATGAGAAACAACAGGGTTGAAATGAGCGCAAAAAAGATATAAAACCTCACAAAATCAACAGAGCGAGAGAAACTTAGGATAGGCAAGTTAAACGAAGGGTTATGTTGTTTGAAAGGGTGGGTTTATGGGGATGGTTAAGGGATGAAGCTCTACTTCTCCTCCCATTTACTACCAAACGATTATGAATTGTGCTAACCGGTGTGTGTATGATCACGATGATCATTCTCCAACATCTTCATATTTGTATTGGTGAGAACGTAGGAAGAACGATTATTGGTAACGGAAGGATGGGACATGTTGGGGCTAGGTGTAGCGTGTTTGTGTGTCTGTCTGATAGGGGGCTATCCCAAACACATTCTTGTACCACGCAATGCTTGGACCTAAGAGTGGAGGTTTTTGTCACGCGCGTGCTCTCCGCTCGCATCCCATCTAATCTTACATTTGCTGCGAGATAGTTATAGGGGAGTATTCATCTCTCATCTGTTGCACCATGGAAGTAGGTAGGGGATATAAATAGCGTGTGGTCGCATGATGGAAATGCGCACTACGTAGTATTCACTAGATAATCTTTTTTATATCAGAAAGGGACTTTTTTTTTAATTCAATTAGACCGACAAATTTTCAATGCATACGGCGTGTAATGATTGGTGTTTTTTTGTTTTACGATCAAAAAATCAAATTTGCACCAACGCCCCTGATTAATAATCGCTTCCATTATGGCTGGTTATTCCTTTTTACTATGCATTTAAAATGTGGTGTGATAACAACGATAAACATTTTATAGACTAACGCATTAGAATCTTTAAAACATTAAACAACAATAATTTCCTTACTAGATTATAGAATTGAGCTGTTCATACTGATCTAGTGCGTTAGTTGTTAGTGTTAGTGAAATTTACATAAATTATCGTTTTAAGAAGTATTTAAATAATCAATATCTGTTTATTTTCTTTCAGAGTCTGCTGGCAAAAAAAATATTCCGGACATCAAACAAGTCAAAAAAAAGGATTCCAAAATGAAAGGTAATAATTCCTCATTTTCATTTAGTGCCTTAGTTAAATGACAAATTTACAGAGTAATGTTTATTGCATGTGTAATTTATTGTAAATTGCAAAATTCCCTCTGTAGTATATGGAAGAAAAACTCAATATGTTGAATGAAACAGTTCACGGAGTACGGCACTAATCTTGATAATAATACCCATGCGCATTCGAACCGGTGTTTTTGCAGTTCAATTCAACTGCTAAACAAGCCAAGTAGTTGAACTTGAAACTTTTTGGTAGAGAAATAATCCTTAGTATATCTCCTAAAGCTATAGTAGAAGGCTTTCATTTTAATGTACATAAACGTTTAATTTTTCAAACAGGAAATGCTTGTTTCGGATTACTTACAAGACTTCGATGGAAATAGAAAAATACACAATGCGAAGACGCATTGTTATAGAAGAGGTTCACTGAGTTACTCCATGGAGAACAGACACTTTTTAAGATATCCATCACAGTAGAATCGTTTAAACGACGACATATGGTCTATATCTATGTTTCAATACTTTGTAATGTTGGTGTATCAGTGTTTGTTTTAAAGAAATGTTGAACATATGCTAAAATATGAAATTGGAAATTCCTACTAAGAATATTTGAGAAAAACATGTAAATAATGGTAATCGCTTTAACAAATTTTATTACATTTCATGGGAAGTCTAGATAAAGTGTTCCGATGTTAATTGCTAGCGTTAAAGGTATTGCTTGATCATGCATAATAAAGGTAAGAGTAAGAGTCAATCAACGATAGTAACGACGGACGCAGGCGGTAGATTTTTTTTGGTATAAGTAAATACAACACATCAAAACATTATGTTTAATAAAGAATTAACTAACAAGATTGATGTCACTCGTTAATGAAAAGATAAGAAGTAAAGGATACTTATTGAATATTTAAAACTACTGCGGAACAACGCAACTTGTGCAAAAGCAAGAACATGATATAGAAAGAGATGTTGATTGTCCTCAGAAGGCGTGTAAATTAAATTAGCGATAAGGTAATTTGAGCTCCCTAGAATCATGCCAAAAAGTGAAAAGAGGACATAGGGGATGTGATAGAGATTGAGAAAAATCAAATAATTCTATCCCATCAGCTCCCCATCAGGGATGCACACATTTTCTGCTTTTATCAAAAGTCGATGTGACGAGTTGGGGAAACTAGTGTCATTGCAACAAGCTGCGGAAGTAGCACGCAGAAATTCATTTATGACAATAGATTTGCTCTGAAGGTGCCTGCCTCACAGTACAATTTACCTGCCGTTCGGTCTATCTTTTTTCCAGCTAGAGCGTGCTAGTGAGTGAATTCTTTGTTGGAACAGTTTGTGAAAGAGACCAATTTTTATTAGCTAGGTAATCATGCTTTATACTGCATTTGCCTAACTGATAGTTTTCGCGGTAAATGAATGAATGTTGATTACTTTTTATATCTGGTTAAATGATAACCAAAATTGACTGCTTGGTTTAATAAGTAGTATTACTTATGTCAAGTGGGAATTACAATTTAAACTAATCGTGGAATTTTTATAAAATTAGAATATTCAATTTCATCATTTATTTTTCGAACGATAATATAATCAATTGTACATTACTTCGTAAATCAGGCAAAGAGAACTCTGTTTATCAGGGGACATGAGAAACTGTGTAAGGATAAGAGGTGTTCTCACTTCCCGTGTAAGGAATGAATTTACTTCTTTGTTATCGGTGGCCTAGCACATTCACCGAGTATGTATATAGTCGTGTGATCAGCTGTGACAGACCGCATTGACATGCTGAATGTTATTGTTGATGTTATGTTTGCGAATGGGCATCCCCATCTTTCTCCCTCGTACTATTTCTTTATTTTTGTCTGTCTGTCTCTCTCTCTCTCTCTCTCTCTCTCTCTCTCTCTCTCTCTCTCTCTCTCTTGATCTCCCTTTCCCTTTTTAGTTCTCTCTTTCTTTATATATTTCTCTTTCATTTAGTTTTTGATAGCCGAATTGCGAACGTGCAGCTGCAACAGAAGTAACGCTTTCAGTCTTATCACGTCCGAGCGGACAAGCAAGCGGGCTTGCTCGCGTGGTGGTGGTTTTTTCAACCCCTTTAGTCGGCTCCACACCGTTTATACCCCGCTAGTGCCGATTGCGAAGCTATCTTAGGATTCTAGCGTGTTCTGCAACTCCGGTTGAGTGATGTTTTCCTTTCGGGGCCGTTGCTTGGCATTCTATCGGTCAAGAACGCGTTTCGAGGGATTGCTATCGTTGTGTGTTCATTGTGCGTTAATTGTGTCTTTAGTGCTGTGGATACGTTAAAAGCTGTCAATAATGATCATGATTGAAAATATTTTGTAAATGAGCATAGGAACGCAGTGATTTGGACGCTGAGCCATAGTGACCATATTCGGGCTAGTAAGATTTTATACGTAAGAATTGTATTTCAAGGTGCTTATAAATATGCTTTGTTTACTGTACTAACACTAACAAGAAATGTTTCTACAGGTTTACTATAGAAACTACCAACAGTTTCTATATTAATTCTTTAGTTGGATTATGTTTTCTTTATCTCTTTTTACCAACTGTAACAGAGACTGAAAAGTTTGTTGCGCTTTCTCCTTCTTGCCCCACCCATCACAGCCGCCCATTGGTAGGGTTGGTTGCATGGACTTTGACGTTGGGTCCACCTCTTTGCTACATTTGCTCAAAAGTGCCTGTTATCAGCGCTCTACGCCGCGCTACCTATTTCGTACAGCTATGTGCCCTGCCTCCTTCTCTTGACTAAGTGCGTAAACAACGAGTGACCATCTCTCCCTCCGTTTGCCGTTCTTTGCCTAGATGACCATCATTATAGTGGAACTATGACATTCGCAAAGTGTTGTGAATTGTACGAATACAGGCCTATCCTTATATTCGGTTTATATCTATATATTCGTTTCAGAACGTAACCGTTCTTAAAGTAAAGGTGTAAAGTAACGTAATAAGCGTGTGAGCTGTATAGTATTGAGGGTGCAATTTTCCGCGGAAACATGCATATACCTTGCGGATAATTAATCGTTAAATTAATACTTGTTATTGATAGAGCATGCTCAACGGGAATGTTGTTTTAAAATCTCAATCGATATTCATCATTTATTTTACCGAGCAACCAACAACTCTCGTCTGTTTCTTCGATCGCCATCGCAAGACGGGATTTCTAGGAAAATCAAAAATATTTTTTACCACCAGGGGTCGGGGACGGTTTTTACGTGACATAACAACATACGTTTGAGCGTGTGTTAGTGCTTGACAGAATCGCGACTATGGGCTTGCGAAAATAACACCACGATCGCCGTTTTCAATTTTTACGACCATGAACGGCAGCGTGTGCGACAAAGGAATAATCTTCTAAGTGAAAATGTTATACCGACACAAACGCAGACTAGCTTCTGACATCAAGCGAGACAGAATGTATGAATTGTCCTGTCACGATTATGTCTTCAGCCAAAAGTAGTGGTAGGAGTTATTTGAGTGTTTTTTGTTAATTGCTATGTCGCACGTAGTAGCCATACGGGTGTGGAAGACATATTTCCCCATCCACCTCAAGGTCTCTTTGGTCATGAGACAAGGTTGTTCCATAACATAGCACATTTGACCAGGGATACCCCTGGTAGGAATTACCTTTTACTCGAATCGGTTCCGTGTGGGGAAAGTGCTGTTGAACTTTTGCACGTCCTCCCCGTTCGCGAAGAGCAGTCGTTTCCTAAGCATGATTGGAGGTATTATTAACCAAGCCCATGCTAACGCAAACTTTACGCTTCGTTAATCAATGTCGTGGAAACGATCAAAATCGTAACATTTGCAGCGCACTTTCTTATCTTCGCTCTAAGGTGTATCGATTGTATGATCCAAGTTACGAATACCAGCTACAGCGTATTGGTTTTGTGACTTGTAAGCGTGTACACTGCCAATTATTATGCTTGTTCGCTTAACTTGGTAAGTGTTGGAAACAAATGTGGACGCGCCCCTGTGTGTTGCGCCCTTTTGGGTCACATGCGACCTTGATACAATAGTGGAATAAATTTCAATTGAAAGCACCACTGAACCAACGTTTTGGCACAGTTCAGATACCAGTGTTTGAATGACGGACTTGATCGTGTGCTCCGTTTCTATTTCTTTGCATTTACTACTAAAAATCTTTAAAAAATTACTAAATAAAAATCGAGGTGATATAAACATTGAATAGTTATTATGTCTGAAATCTTTATTTAACATTTTTAGCGCATTAGTGACATGAATGTGCTAAAGAAGCTGAAATTAACCACAATAATCGATTCGAGCATTTAACACGAATCTAATTCTTACATTTATGCGCAACAAATCGCATGCATTTAGTGCTGGTCAGTTTTGGCTATCAGTTTTGTATGGAGAGCTAAGAGTATTTTGGCAGTAAAACATCAAAACAGTTAAATAAATCTTTTTTAGGTCATCATATGGTCATAGTAGTAGTTAAAATAAAAAAGGGAATTTTCGTTAAGTTCCATGCTCTCGCACATGTGTAGTTTTTCGTAAGTATTTCAGCAACAAAAATTAACAGTTAGGCACAGTAATTAGATTATCCCATGGAAGATTTTTGTCAAGCAATCGAGAGTTAAAATCGCGTAAAACATTGCGTAAAACATGGTATGATACCACATACTACCATCAAATATCTTCAAAAACATCTTAACCATCAAGCTGTTAAACCATTGTTAAATTTTTTGGTATGCTCATGATAAAAAAATTAAAAGGAAGATACTTACACATACTAATAAACAAATTAGCACTGAGACATACTAATGTATTTAGTCTGGTGAATGTGGTAGTTCAATGATGCTCCATTATCGAATAACGAAAAAATTCCACTGTGACTTGCAGACAGAAGAATAGCTTTTCACATCCTTCACAACGATTGATAACACATTTTTGACACAGACTAGACTAAAAGGGGTGTTTGGACGTCTACACTCGCTCAAGAGCCTGTAATCATAATGCATACTACATACAACGTCTTTGCTATCAGTAGATTATTAGTATACTGTACAATGCCTTTGGTTTCGCAGTCGGTTGACTTTACTCTAAATTTTCACAGATCAATTCCAACATTGGCTTGCAAAAATATCATATTTCTTTGCTTATGAATGCTCAGAGTGCATTCTGAGATTTTTACAACTGCGTTCTTGGCAATTTATCACTTTGTTTCAGTTTGCATATACAGCCACTTGAAGAAGCAGAAGCTCTGCGCTGCATTGGTCATTGGACAGATGTTCACTTGGCAAACTGTGTGTGCTGCAGATGGAAATAGCATTCCCCTGCAGTCACCATCATTTGGTCTCAAACCGAATCATACCCTCCCTAAATCAACCTTCTCGTGCTTTTGACATTCGACCACTTTTTCAACGGGCAAAAAGAAATCAACCCCCACAAACTCCCCACAAACCCCCCCCCTTCCCACCATCCCCTCATCCCCCCCCGTCACTCTGTCTGAGTTGCGAGACTTTTTTACGCTTTCAGAATCCGAAAGACAAACGAGTCAGCATTCATTCTCATCTCGCTCGCTGATGTGGCGTACCATAATGTAAATCCTCCCACGTATCTTTTTGTTTTACTGTTTTTGAAGATCTGGCAAACGTACGTAGCAGTTTCACTCGCAAGAAGGTGTAGGAGAAGAATGGCTTGAATCGCTCATGACGTTCGCGAGGTTCAGTTACATGCTTTTGAACTGGTTTGCTTAGAGCAGAACCAAGTCAAACCGTTTAAGGGGACGAATGGAAGGGCCGAGGTGTTTGGGAATATTATTGGCAACAAGTGGAAAGAATTCGGTTTCATGGTGTTGCAAAACGAATTTCTGTAAATTTAAAGGAATTGCGTTGACGGGTGGCTGATACGGATAAAGGCAACCAAATGATGGATTCGCATGTGAATGCGCATAATTGCACTAAAAATGCAAAATACCTGAAACAATCTATTGAGAGAGTGAAAGAGAGAGAGAGAGAGACAGAGTGATAGAGAGAGAGAAAATGTGAGAGAGAGAGAGAGGAAGGAAAAAAGAAAGAGAGAGACAAAGAGATGGGAGAGATCTAATCAGACGAGGAAGGAGCGAGTAGCGAGCAATGGTAAATCGAATAGGGAATACAGTTCCAGGAATTGTTACGTTGGTAGAGTGACTGAAAATTGGTAGATTGACTAATTAAAACTATGTAAATAATGCTATTGTTTTAATCACTATCAATATCGCAATATAACTATAGCATACTTTTTCTTACCGAATTTTCTATCGAGTTGCATTATTTATGTTCAATATTCTTCCTATTTTTCGTTCAATTTTATACAAAGTATCTTAAAATCATCACTTCGCCTTTTTCTGCTTGCATCACAATCTCTGCTAGCCAAAATTTTGCGGTTGGTTTAGTTTTCGAATGATCGGAATTGGCCTCACAAAACGACCAGTAAAACACCACGCAGGCTTAGACTAGGACGCACACATCGACATTAAATGGTCGTCCCTAACCTTTCCACCTCACATTCGCCCACCGTGGGGAGAAACAGACGTCTGTCATTATCGGGGTACCCCGTTTGATAGCAGACAACATTTTCACCAACTCACCCCAGCGCGCTACTGGGGGATGGTAGTAGTGGTTTGTGTTTTTGTGTTGAATGTATTTTTGCATAGCTTCGTGCAAAGTCGCGCCTCTATGGTATTCCTCTTGTGTCTCACTCCTGTACAGCCCTACAATCACACTTAAACTAAGGCGATGAGTTTTGCTGGCCAGTTTCAAACCACGACTGCGCGTTTGAAATAGCACGATAGAAGCAACGTCAGCGAGCTTAGCTCGATAACAAAGGCAAAGGATAGGTGATAGGGTTAGGGAATCAAACACAAGCTCACCGGTCGCGGTTCATCTCTCAGGCCAACCTTTAGAGCGACAGCTCAGTGGAAGTTTTTTATTTAACGGCCAAATGTCGATCGGGTGATCGTTATGTGGACCATACTGTTGGCAAATTTTCTCTTCTTCACTCGTTGCGTTCTTGTCCACATGGGTACTCCAGATGCACGCTGAGTCGGTTCGTTTCGATTGCCGTTTTCATAAAAACACCCTTCAATACATGTGCATTTGAGTATATGTGTATGAGTGTTAGCGACTATGTTGCCGCGATGTATTTCGCGCTTATTTCGTATTGATGACGTGATGTGGGAGACACACAACGCTTGCGTCAACCAGAACCTCCTCCCATGTGAGTTTACCTTGCTTCCACCGAATGATTCCAACACACGCGTGAAGTTCAGAAGAAGGGAGAGCTCGAGGTTGGATTTGCGCGTGTTGCTGCTGCTTGACCAGTGTATATGTTTTTTCAGCGTGTTCTGTGTTGTTTATTCGAGAAACTACGCGTATATAGCTGCTGCTTAGCGATCGGTTTATAGAGGAGCTTGCGCGGGGTGAGAATGGACTGGAGTTAGTACTTCGAACAGGCAGTAAATGACGGTCATCTCCTAATCTCAGTTATTCGCCTAGGTTTCTCATCTCTTTCTGTTTCATGTTTGACACAGATTACATGACACATGCGATATAACACACATACAAGCAGTGTGAGAACGAGGCAGATGTTTTCTAATGCCGCTGGGATTAGATTGACGATTGAGCGGTGCCGCAATTGATAATTGATCGTTCTCTCGATCGCAACATGCACAAGTAACGGACATTCAACGAGACAGATGAAGTTTTATCCTTCCGCGTATTGCTCAAATGTTTTCCTAAGCTGTTTAAATGCAAGAAAAACCACGTTCGATTCCTGTCTTTTAATGAGAATTTTTAATACATGTCAATAAATGTTGGTAAGCAAATATAAATAAGTGTGCAGCCGCAAAAGCATTAATAAACAATAATAACACAACATAGCATTCGATTCCGCGATCGTTAGACTAGATTTAGTGAGCATTGGTTCCGTAAATGTTAAGTTAAACATGTTTCTGTAGTGGGAGGAATAGATTAATCCATTCGTCAATGGTGTCTTTTGTCATCGCACTCTGATTCCTGTTCTTTCGTTCGCACACCTTCGCATTTGGAAGTTCTAAGCCTAAGCCTTCCCACAAAACGTTCCAAGTTCGAATGACGTCAGCGCAATATGGTGGAGAAGCTCGGGATGAGGTAATTCCCTTGATTTTCATTTTGCGCAGCTGATGGCAGAGAATCATAACCTGCAAAACTTGACTGTTGAATATAAGTGCTGAAGTATTGCAAAACATTTCGCCAGTTGTTTGTTTATAGGACGAATGCGAATTGCTACGGCGAATTCTTAAAAAATTTGATCGTTTTGTGTTGTTTTCATGATGACTCATTACTACTTGCTGCAAGATAAAATAGGAGATATGGACTGTATATTTGTGGAGTGGTAAAGATGTAAAAGCACTGTCTGGTAGGTACAGCACACGGCCCGAGTTGATGCGTTATCATTGTTAGTAACGTAATCATACCACGGCAAACATTCCAGAGCTCGAGCTCGTGATTAAGTGAGTTTTATATGTTACTTATCTTTTTACTCTTTAAATCTTTCGATTTTGTCTTCTACCACCACCCTTCCCGGTTTGTGCGAATACAATATGTCGTAGATAGAACGTTCACGATCGCGGAAATGTCAACCCGATCCGATAACTACTGATTACAAACGAAAACGACAGCGATCGACTATGGAATTTTATTTTCTTATCTCCCTGGTCGTATATTTTGGAATGAATGGACGGAACGGCAACTTAGTTTGCTCTTGAGCAGTAAATAGTTTATTTGGAGATTACCATTCTGTACTACTTTCTGCTGTACTATTCTTTGCAAATTCAAAACCACAGGATACACACAACTCCTACCGACTAGGACTTTGCGATGGCGCCAAAAAGGTGTTGCCACGATTTTCGTCTGTTACGTACAATTTTTTTTCCAGTCTTTTAGTTTAACGGGTTGCATTTCGCTTACCGCCTCATGTAAATATGTTGTGGCTAAGGGAACAACAAGACTTCTACAACACCACCTCGTTTCAATTTAAATCAGTTTCAAGTTCTTTAACTCTTGCATACGGCTCGTCTCCACACATTTCTAGTCGGTAGTAGTTGTGTGTACCCTGTGGTTTTGAATGTGTTTTCGTTAGCATTAAGGACCTAAATTGTTGGGCGAAAAAAAAAAAATACTTCCTCTTACACTGTTCCGATATTAATCTTTTGATCTACAAATCGGTCAACCTGTACAATGCTGTTACTAGCTAATGGGTGTCAATTGGTTTAGATTGTTAGGGGTTCCGTTAGCACGAAAGCTATTTGCTCTTTTTTAAACCACCGTGTTACGGCGTTTTGACCCTACCTTGGTCGAATGTCTGCTTTGCCTATCAGAATCATATACTGCACATCATTATTGCTTTGCGTATCCGAATCGTTTACTGCACATCATTATTGCTGTTTTGGCAAAACAGGTTCTTCTAAGAAGGCAGGGAAATCAGCTTTAAAGTAAAATTTAATTATTCAGCAAATTCTTTTCAGATAGAATAACAGAAGTCGCCAACGAAACTTTGACAAGATTTTTAGTGGTAGTTGTACATAAAAAATTAAAACTCCAATTGATGAATCAGAGTGGCACATTTCGCAAAGTTAGCGTTAATTTCTGTTTCGATCAGTAAAAGTGCCTAAGCAACATATGCGACATATTTTTTGTGATATATACCGCTACCGTTTTAATTCTTTTGTTATAATTTCCATTCTCTCTCTTTAAAATGTTCATTTTAGATGATCCTGGAGGTGGTGGCCACAGAGAAAGTGGTGGTAATGGTGGTGTTAAACCCGCTATGGAAATAGCAAACCACCACGAAGGCAATCCGACGACAGTGAGTCAGCGGCAGCAGCAACCACAGCAGCTGTATTTGTCCAAAGCAACGAGCACTAATGCTGCTGACGGTAGCGAAGAACGGCAGGGGCAGCTGACAGGAGCAGCAACGACTTCCACAACCAACATCACCAGCACTAATCTGAAGTACCTGCACAAGAAATTCAAGCGTATCGCCAGCGCCACGCTTGCGGAAGAGGAAGAGCCGCAACAGCAGGCGGTGGTGGCGGCTACAGTCACATCGTCCACGACCACATCGACGTTGACGACAACCGCAACTGTCGTAGGGAACGCCCGTAACGGATCTGAAGTAGATGACGTTGCGTCAGCAGATCAACTGTCGGTGGTGGTGCCCACATGTTCAATAAACTCGTTTCCCCTAGCCGGTCAGACGTCGATGTGGTCGCACGAGTTGAGCACCGTCGAAGCTAGCGTAGCGAAGCAAGTCACTTCAGACCGCGGCGCTGATGAATCGTCGCAAATTGTGACCGTGGGGACAAGCAGTGGAAACGATATAGAGGGCAGTGATCGTGTGCTCTGCGTTCGCTCCGTCTCTACCAGTGTACCTTCGGACAAATTCGGTCCACCACCTACGTCTGATAGAGGAACGACCCTTATCGGTATCACTGCTGCCTATGATTATCACCAGCAACAGCAGCAGCAATATCATCAACTCCATCCTTCACTACATCCTGGAGTGGATGCCATTGCTTCGTTCCCGCCTCAGTCGCTGCTCGTACATCCGCACCCCCAGTTGATCTTTGGTCACCACTCCCATGGACCATCATCAATGCAGCAACAACAACTTCAACACCCAACCAGTGCAAACAGCATCATAAGCAGTCGTAGTAGTAGTAGTAGCAGTAACTGCGTTATCACTAACATTTGCAACAACGCCACTGGTGGCATTAGTAATAACGGTGTCGTGTTACTTTCAACGGTGGTGTCCAGCCCATCGGCTGGGTTGTCGACGTCCCAAATCGGCGATAATTGTGAATTAGGTGTCGCATCGATAGCTGCGTTGCCGAATCACACCATCGACAAATCTCCTGGGTTGCAGTACGTCAATAGCTATCCAGCATTGCAGCAGCACCATCATTCTTCCGCACTGTTGTACGCCAATGGTGGTGGACCAACAACGGCTCGATCACATCATCAAAGTCTAACTTCGTCTTCTAGTGGTTCTTCGGGTTCCCCATCTCCACCGACAGCGGTATCCAGTGCCAATCAAAATACCAATACAGTTTCTAACAACAGTAACACTTCCATTATCAGTACAAACCAAGTCCCGAACAGCGCACCGTCGACCGTCAACGTGACATCCACAGGGCGATACGTTTGTCCGTACTGTCAGATGAACTGCAGCAAGCCGTCGGTGCTGGAAAAACACATTCGACGACACACTAACGAACGACCCTTTAAATGCGTACTATGTGGGATCGCCTTCAAGACCAAGAGCAATCTCTACAAACATCGTCGGTAAGTAATTTGACGAATGTAGAATAATCTTGAATATGGACGTTGCTGAAAATTTGCACTTTATTTTAATCTAAAAAACTGAGTGGAATAACTCATACGAATACAATGAAACCTAAGTTGGTGTATGTACGAGTGTATTTCTCATTTCCTTCGCAAGACAACAAAAATAGGCTTGCGGTTGTATTGTATTTTTCGTGACGCATTTCCTTCCTTATCAGTGGAACGTTGTGTGTTTAACGCAGTACCAGCGGCTGTGAGAGCACTTTAAATTTCTTGTCGGAAATATGCACCAACATTGCACGTTGGAAGGAATAGTTGCATGAGCTTTGTACAATAATATTTGCTTGGGCATAGCTAAAGAGTTTGTTTTACTTTAACCATTAACACTATGTTATGTACCTGATGCTGTGAGTTAAAATCTTTGAGAAATTATAGATTTCCCATTTCCATTTTGTAGCTCCCGTGCACACGCTTCGAAAAGTCAAGGCGAAGATACATTAGGATTGTCCCTACTTGATGAGGACGGCGGTTCTCTTGGAGGATCCGATATAGACGATAAGGAGCTTAGTAACAGTGGGTCAGAAATAGTAAGTGAATGCATCCGTATTTTATTCTTTAATTTAACAAAAACTAGAATAAATCAGCGTTTCTATTTTTAGATGAACTATCGGGAGTCACCCTTGGCCGATCGGGTGAATTCACCTCAGCAGCTGCTGATGGAGAAACCCTATAAACCTAAATTCCACAATGCCGCTTTTTATACCAGGTTTGATAACAAACCTCATATAGGATTAGTAGGGGGAAGTACTCCTGGAACACCTGGATCTTCAACCATCGTGGGATCATCAAACGTGTCTTCGACAGTACCTCACTATTTGGTGAATATAGCTAGTACAAAAAGATTGATGGCTTTGAAAATAATAAGGTGTTTTTTTTTAGAACGGTCAAAATGTAGAATCACTTGAACAACATATTTCTAAGCTGATCTCGCAAAATGAAGCCATCGTTGAGGTGGTAGAAGCGCCGCTACAGAAAAAGTACCACAAAATAACCGGAATTAGTCGTGGCATTTCAGTGAGTGGTTCAAGCACAGCACCAACACCTAACGCCTCCGGTTCAATGAACATCAACAGTGAAGTTGCAGTTTTTCAGCATGCTGTTGCTAGTCAGGAAAGTGCGTCTTCTCGTTTGGCAAATGTGGCGCTCCACAAACAACGTAACGAAGAGATTCAGCACCAACAGCAGCAGCAACATCAGCAACAGCAGCAACAGCAACAACAGCAGCAACATCAGCAACAGCAGCAACAGCAGCAAATGTTAGCAGCAATCTTCAGTCATTTGGTGGAGGAATCGAGGTTGTTGAACGTTCGAGCGATTGCGATTCGAAGACAACCGATATAGCAAGGGAACAGGGTAATGTGAATCGTTATGGTTCAGGAGGTACATACGTGCAGTACAATAGAGGTATGGAAGTCGAAGAAGACGAGTCTCGTCACAGCAACATCAACATCAGCAACAGCAGCAACAGCAGCAACAGCAGCAACAGCAGCAACAGCGGCAACAGCAGCAACAGCAGCAACAGCAGCAACAGCAGCAGCAGCTGCAGCAGCAGCAGCAGCATGCATTACATGCTCATCAGCAACATCAATACATAAGCTACGTTCATCATCAGCAGCAAGCACAGGCAAATGTGATAAATTTAACCAGTAAACCAATTATAACTCCTAAATCGTTAGTTGCATTGCAGCAACAACAATTAGTTCCGACTCCCGGCTCAATGGTTGCATTAGGTGGAGTTTCTCCTGTCGTAGGAACTCATACACAGCAGTTGCATCAGTTATCGAACGGATCAGAAAATGATATTTTAACTGGAAATGCTAGTACCTCGATGGGAGATGGAGTGATTAATTTTCAACCGCTTAATCTTACTAAAGCAAACGCGGCTGAATCAGTACAGACAACTGCTAGAACATCAATTCGCACTCCTGTATCAAATTTGTCTCCGCCATTGCTAGTAGCAGTCCCGGCACCTACAACATCTGAAGAATTGTCAGAAGCGATCCAACGGATGGATTTGCCCATGCCTCCGTATCGAAAACGAACACGTGAACCGTCACCAATGACTGTTGCGAACAGTTCTACTGCCACTGCAGGTCATCTGTCATTTGTTACTGTTTGTGCTACTACTACAACTTCCGTTACTACTGCATCTCAGCCGTCGCATGTTCCATTGCACATCCAAGTGTCGACAACACCGTCCACTCAGATTGTTCCAATTGATCGACCACACCGACCGACTGCAACACCGACTCCACCGCTAACCGTTGCTAACCATCCACAAAATCCGGAACGATCAATCATAAAAGATCTGCTGTTGAACTCACGTGGTTTCGGCGTTGTACAGAATCCGGATGGTGAAAACGGCGAAAATTTATATACTTGCAAAATGTGCAACGTATCTTTTCGAGATGTGGATTCGCTTAAATACCACATGATCTGTTACTGCCAGGGCAGCGGCAGTTCATTGAATAGCCCGTCGGCTTCCTCCAGCGCTCCGATTAGTCCGATTGGATCACCATCCGCTGCAGCTGCATCATATATTCGTTCAAGATCCGTAAGCAGCTTGAAAAATTTGGCACGTTCTTCGCTGAATCCACCAGTCGGGCGTAATCCATCCTCGCTATCCAAGCTTGCCAAATCTCAACTGACACGACCGAAAGTTAAGCCGGATAATATTTCCCTTTCGGCTACTACCGATTCACTGTCATCGTCTTCATCACAAACAGTTGTTAGCGCATCGGGATCGAAAAATGGTGTTATTGACACGGTTCAAAATCCCTTACCATCGCCAGGGCCATTACTTGGTAATACACGGCTAGTGGAGAGTGGAAAATCACCTCGGAAGATAAACGGTAACGTCGATTCCAATGAAGGAACATCCAAGAAAACACGTGTGGGCATGATTGACACATCCGTATCCGAAGCAATTGGCGCTGGTGGATGCGGTCCTAATGTTAGCAGCAATCTTCAGTCATTTGGTGGAGGAATCGAGGTTGTTGAACGTTCGAGCGATTGCGATTCGAAGACAACCGATATAGCAAGGGAACAGGGTAATGTGAATCGTTATGGTTCAGGAGGTACATACGTGCAGTACAATAGAGGTATGGAAGTCGAAGAAGACGAGTCTCGTCAAAGAGAACTTCATTTCCGTCGTACCATGCATTCCGGAGGAACGTTGGTAGAAATTGCAAAGCCCACCGAAATCGCTTTAAAATCCCGTCCTCGATCAAACACGGCCGTAACTGTTATACCAAAAGCAGCAGTACCTCCATCAACACATTTCCATTTTCCTCCAATTAATTCAATAACAGCGTACAATCCTCTAACGTTGCCGGCAGTTCCAGCTCCAGGACAAGCATCCCAGATAGTACATGGTGGAAAGCTTATTCCGTTCGTACAGGGCATTCCCGGCCCAAATACACTCACTTCTGCCAGTCTACAAATCGAACTAATGACGCCAACACGTACCACTCAATCCAGCACTAACACGCAATCATTACTCAGCATAGTTGTACCCGGAACTAGTGGACCAAACATCAACGACACTGCTATGAACCTTGAGTCCAGTTCGATGTTCTACAAACCACACCAAACAGTTAGTTCTCCTTTGCTTGCCACAGTTGGCTCACGAGGCCCTTATATCGTCACATCGTCAAACGAACAGCCACTACCAATGGTGGAACAGCACAAGAAAACGATACCTCCAAAAAATGGGCTCACGCGATCGCAGATATGGTCACCGGCAAAACAACAATCTCTAGATTTCAACAGTCCTTCGCCTCCGGCTCCTAAAAAGAGCTTCAATTTTACACGTATGGCTGATAATATAAGTCCGCGAAAGAAAGAGTCCACGTTTGCGTCAAAAGTAGATGAAATACGACATTTCCACTTCGACACAGTGATTGCCAAGTCGGACATTCTTATTAAACCGCCACCTCCGCCTCCACCACCACTTGTATCGACTTCTCAAGATGCTAGCACGTCTTGTGGTCAAGATAATTCGACAGCACCATCTTCTAAACCGAACCGATTTTTACGACCAAATACGCTACCTCTAAAACCTGGAACATTTACGCCAAAGCGCCATCACGGTATTACACCGACCAACAACACGATGCCTCTGATCTCTCCCGAAACGCCGCGTCCATCGAAGAGTTGTCGTGAGCTTTACTTTAACGGCCATGCGTACACCAACATTGGATTGAAATCGAGTACGAAACCGTTTTACTGTACCGTCAACAAAACTCAGCCGTTCTATTTCCAGACGCAAAAACAGCTCTCTATGTACAGTAATTGGCAGGTACATCCGGAAAATGATCCGCATCCACTAGGGCTAAAGCAGGTCACTGTGTTGTCACTGTACGATTCTAATCAGCATCGCGATAGACGATTTGCAATTGCCGGATCTAAGACAGTGCCCCTTACTGTTGTTAATAGTAGTAGCAGTAACAATAGCAATGACCGTACATGTTTTACGTCCTCTTCGTCTTCGTGTGAGATGCAAGTTCGTATTAGTCCGGTTGAAGTGAAATCGAACGTAACTTGTCCTCCGGGCTATGTTCTGTCAACGCTAGCATCGCATCAACCATTCGACTGTACGCAACCAGCAACGGCGTCTTGCATTAGCTCGTTCGATAACCACTGCGGCTCACAATCACCGTATAGCGAAAAATCGAAACAATCGGAAGTTCCTACCAGTGGTGATATTACCGGTGTCGGTGGGTCTCTGTCCCGGCATGCATCACGAAGTGCCTCAGCGGAAAGAGCACTATCTGGAGGTTTCGAGAGCACTGAAGAATACACCTACGTACGAGGACGAGGTCGCGGAAAGTACGTATGCAATGAATGTGGCATACGTTGTAAGAAACCTTCGATGCTGAAGAAACATATCCGAACGCATACTGATGTTCGGCCATACTCGTGCCAATACTGCAGTTTCCAGTAAGTAAAAAATGTTGCGACCGCAACAATCTTTCTTTTGCATAGCCGAATTATTCAGAATATAAAGCGTATCCGCAGACTTTATATCATGCTCAACTAATAACTTTTCTTTTTTCTTGTTATGTTATAGTTTTAAAACGAAAGGAAATCTGACTAAGCACATGAAGTCAAAGAGTCACTTTAAAAAGTGTACGGATTTGGGACTAAATCCTGTGCCTGTGCTTTTGGACGATGATGGAGCCGATATCGACATCGACGGAGACCAACAGTCGATTTCAAGCGAGCGAACGTCAACGATTCCGGGCGATTCTGATACAGCTAGCGATACCGATGGTGATGACACTGATGATAGTGGTAAGGATCTGTTAATTACTCTGACAAGATTAGTTTCCTGATAGTTCTATTGTTCTTGTTTGCAGAAGATGTAAAAAGCCGTTTACCAGAGCACGAAGCTGCTGAAGGATTGTTATCTCTTTCGATGACTCGACCAACATCGGCATGTAGTAGTACAGGGCAACAAACTGGTGCCGCAGGAGGTGGTGGAGAACCGGAAGCTGCTGCTGCTTATATAACGCAGCACATAAATTCTTATCTCACACCAGAGCAACAGCAAAGACATGGTTACTCTAGCGACTCTCCAAAACCGCTACCACCGCAATCTCCATCCAATGGATCCTACACAGCAAAAACAAACCCACCGAGACGCATCATAACGTATGGTGGAGGACCAAAGTTGGAGTTTAACTTGTTGAAACACGAACAGTACTATTCTGATCCCAATGTGGGTAAACGAAGACGCGACGGTGATCGGAATTTCCCGTCTGCTAGTGATGAAGCAGCAGCACAAGCAGGAGATGCAGATGATGAGGATGACACCGCAAGGCCCATTGATCTTACAAAAAAAACTCGTCTTCTTCCAGTAATGCCAATCGTTTCCGTTCAGTATCAGTACGATCGTGCACCACAGCAGCAGCCCCTGGCCATGGTAACACCATTGCAATCGCAGCCAATTCCAATCACTTTGTTTCTTCCAACTACGCATGAACGTTGCGATCGAGAACAAACGTTACAGCAACATTCAGCGATATATGACGAACGGTGCCATCCACAACAAAAACAGCAACAGGTGATCGTTCGGGTATCGGATGTGCTGGCACCATTTACCGGTACAGCGAACTTATTAACAACGCTTGTGTCAAACACAGACAAAATTCCGCTGGTAATGGGACCGTTCGAACCTACCGGCGGCGCTACACCCGGAGGTGCTGGAGTTGATGAAAATGCTTACTTTCATGAATACTTGAAGGAGCGTGCTTTACAGGACACACGAATTAAGCAAAGTCAGATGAAACCCAACACTTCCAGTAGTATCGTGATGAGAGACAATCGAATTCAAGATCCACTTTCTAATTCTGGTCGTGAAACAATGTCGCATGATTACAAAGAAGTCAAAAATGTTGTGACACAGATGGCATTTCCTATTATTGCCGCTAAAGCAACTCCACCACCAGCTGTTATTCCACAATCTGCTTTGGGTGCTACCATACCACCACCGGTAGTATCAAAAACTGCATCTAACCCTGCCGCTTCGACAGTTGCATCAGTGGCAAATACCACAATCACGGAGCGTGTATATCGGATCTTCAGCGGAAAGAACGAACGACACCGTTCTTCACCACTAACAACGGAAACTGTGACACGTGAATCAAAAAGTCCTTCCGTTGTGGATAAAGAATTGGAAAAAGGAAAATCATCTGTAGAGGTTTCATCGTTTACTGCTCCCTGTACAAATTCCATTCTAATAATGGGCAGCGAATGTCCGCTTGTATCAGAACATGCGTCTCCAATGGACACGTTGGCAGAAATCGCCGCAGGTTCCCTGAAACTCGATGTATCAAGAGGGCAACCGGTAGTCGATTCTACAGTTTCTTCTCGTCCGCGATGTAACAGTACGAATTCTGCCAACTTCAAAGCAATTGTTCCTCCAGTGCCAGAAAGTGCTAAAACATTGGCCTCCGAGTACTTGAAGCTGGCACAAGCGGTAACAAATGTCCGCAAACGTACCGAGAGTGAGAGTGCTTTGGGAACACTTGGAGCTGTGCCATCGACTGACCAGGAGATACCTGTTGAAGGATCGGATGCAACAGCTAGTCCATTTCCTGTCGTCGTTTCTTCTGCATCTCAACAGCAACAGCATACTTCTGCAGGAGGTAATCTGCTTACTCCGGTAACAGCTGGAGTTACCGGACAAGCTATGGCTGTGGCACCACAAGGAGGAGGTTCAGAAGCTGGTGCTGCTGGCAGTATTGTTGCTCCTGCCCGCAAAGTGGTTGTGGTCGGGGAAGAAGGCTTTAAAACAACCGGTGTACGTGGTAACGCGGGAGAATTTGTCGGAACACCGTCGAGTGCTTTCACGCCGATGCATCAGGAAGATGGAGGACGACCGGTATGTGAAATCTGCAACAAAAAGTTCCACAAACTGTCTCAATTGAGTATACACATGAATATCCATTACATGGAGCGTAAATATCGCTGCGAACCGTGTGGTACTAGTTTCCGATCCCAAGGGCTCTATTTAAAGCACGAACGTTCGGCAACGCACCGCAATAAAGTCTCCATGACGACGACATTTGGGGTAGCTACGGACAGCAATCCACGTCCGTTCTATTGCCGTGATTGTGAAGTAGGATTTCGTATTCACGGACATCTGGCGAAGCATTTGCGCTCTAAGATGCACGTGCTAAAGCTGGAGTGTCTTGGTAAGCTACCATTTGGAACATACACTGAAATTGAGCGGTCCGGTACCAACCTCACCGAGATCGATACATCAGACTGTGAGAATTCGCTTTCCAGTTTGAAGCGGCTTGCAACACGTCTCAATGTCAAAGATCCGGCAAAGGTTCTTCCTGGCGGAGGGAATGGCTCTCATAGTAACAGTAGTAATAGTTGCAGCAGCAGTAGCTCTTCCAGTAGTAGTGGTAGTGGTGCTGGGACAGTCGGTGGGACTAGTGGAAATGAAACGGATAGCTGCGAAGATAACGAAGAGGACTCCGTTCAACCTTCACTGATAGCAAATGGGACAAATGCTGAAGCGGATCTAGATGACGATCAACGTAACATTAATAACAATGTTAAGCGAAAATTAGAAACAGCAACGGGTTCAGATTATGCTCTCGCCACCGAAACGAAACGCACCCGGTATGCAGAGGAGCTGGAAGAGGATTTAATACCTTCCCATCAGCCTGTACCTTCACCTTCCAATCATTCTCTATCGGTAGAAGGAGAGGCGAAAAGCAGCTGCTAGAGAATCACCCTGGAAGCCGAGATGAATACCAGTAATTTTGTTGCATTGGATGGTGGTGAATTGTGATGCAGTGTTAGTTCAATAAGTGTAGAGTTGTGCCAAATAAGCCATGAAGTGGATTTTAATTGTAAAGTATAATTTTTTAGTGTTCGTATAGCGTCGGATATCTTGATGTAATCAACCTGTTGTCGAAAAGATTTATAGATAAATAATAGAACAACAAAACAAAGGCCGTCTTAAAGCGGCCAAGGTGTGATAAAATATATACCGTTAGTACGTATGCGCGTTCCAAGTTCGGAGAGCCTGGTTTTTGTCACAGTGCGCTGCGACATATAATTACACAGAGCATCATTGAAACATATATGCAGAAGATCATAAACATAAAATGAATAGTGCAGCGAATTTAATAAAGCTATAGAATCCAGAACCTGTTCATGGCTGGAAATAATCGAAACGGTGTACAGTACACGACAACAAAGTGAAGCATATCGTTTATTAGGCGGTAGAGTAGCATTGAAAACAAATGTTTTCTTTTCATCCGTTTTTAACTATCCAACGAACTATTAGTATTCACAATAGTCAGGATCAATAGTCAGGATGAATGTAGCAGAATAGCGTATGGATTCTAGACGATTCGACGTAAAGCAAACTAAAGGGTATAAATACTTGCAACAGCGTACGTCTTACTTCAACTTTATACATAAATGTATAAATAAGCTATACACATCTATTTTTATATGGACGTGCTCTTTCTGGTGTTCACCTCACTCACTCTGTGTTGACGATTGATTTTAATCTTTGTCTATTATGGAGATCCACCTTACCAACATTTTTTACCTCTGAGCATCTATTATCAGCAAGAGCGCGTGAGGAACTTACATCCATAAGCAGTAGGTCAGTCCACCGTGGGGACCCGTCTCGTATTGCATATCATAAAACTGAACGACCAGAACAATGAAATGAACGATGAGGGATATGAAATATTTTTGATCGGTTTTCCATTTAGTGAGATGTAAGAAAAGAAGAAGCTTCTTTCATTTTATCGTCTTCCACGCACGTTGTGCAGTCGTAATTGCTACTCGTTCTAGTTGGTCAAGAGACACGAGAGATTTGAAAAGATAATTCATCGTTTTCGTCAGTGGGAGCTCAAGTGCCAGTGCTTATGTTGAATTAGTTTAGCTTGCTGCTAGCTTCTTGATTTCCCGGCTGTTTAGAGTGGTTAGTTCAAGAAAGTTTATACCTATAACACACATACGCCATAATTTAGCTGAACACGGTATGATAAATTGTTTCATATATAAAACATCCAACATATAGGTATGCTTTACGCAAGAAAAAATAAACGTTAAACGAACGTGTCAAACTGGAAATAAATGAAACAAAATGATATATAGATTAAGGAAAGGTATACAATAAGAGACTCTACTAATAGATTTTTACATACAAATTTACCCAAACATAAAACATGTTAATCTGCAGTCATTTACTTCTAGTTAAGGATACGATGAATCCATAAGTGGTGCAAAGAGACATGAATTGTTTAAGCACAACTTTCAAACTGACAACTAATAGGTTCCAAAACTAGCAGTCGTTTTTTGCATTGTTTCTTACCTTTCCATAAAAAAAAATTTACAACATGTAACTATCTCGGCTAAATCCTGAACTCAGTGTTGCATATACCACACAAAACTAGTAACAGACAAACCACCTGACATATGAGTAAGACCACACGAGAAAAGATTTGAGAAATATGTGCAAATTTAAGTGAACATGATCCTTGACCATAAGATTGCAAAAAACTTTAAGCAGACATATATACACTTACATATAGACGCATATTTATGAGGAACATACAAGCGCGTACTATTGAGTACATGGTACATACATATACATATTTTGTAAACGAGAAAACACTGATGGTGCAAACAATGATCAGTTAAGTTACAGTTAAAACAAAACTCCTACCAGCTAAGCCCTTTCTATTGTGTACGTGGATTTAAATGATATACAGACAAAACACTCATTGTGGACAAATGAAGAATATAAGAAAAGAAAATCAATATTTATGGTTGTTCTATACCTGTTCTATCGTTATGGAAAGTTACCTTACTACAAGGATTAGCATTTGAGATGACAGATGAGTAATAAATTAATGCAGTCAGTGCAACAATCAATCCTGTGCGTCAACTATGTGCATCAAAGCACTACCCAGTGAACACGAATAGCGCTAGCAGCATCTTTGTACTTCGTTTTAGATCACTCGGCTACAACTGACGTGTTCTACTAGAAACGCCACGTGTCAAACTCCCGTGTTCTACTAGAACGCCGACACACATGGAGGGCACAATAAAGGAGGTAGTAACTGTTCCGTTTTGCTCGATCGTTGCCTTTCAATATTGCACTGAAACGACCGGTTTTTGCCAGTTGAAGGAACAGGAGAGCATCCAATAAAAGAGGTAGTAGCTGTTCCGTTTTGCTCGATCGATTTCAGCCACAAATGTACTGAAACGCCCGGTTTTTGCCAGCTGAAGGAACAGGAGAGCATCCAATAAAAGAGGTAGTAGCTGTTCCGTTTTGCTCGATCGATTTCAGCCACAAATGTACTGAAACGCCCGGTTTTTGCCAGCTGAAGGAACAGGAGAGCATCCAATAAAAGAGGTAGTAGCTGTTCCGTTTTGCTCGATCGATTTCAGCCACAAATGTACTGAAACGCCCGGTTTTTGCCAGCTGAAGGAACAGGAGAGCATCCAATAAAAGAGGTAGTAGCTGTTCCGTTTTGCTCGATCGATTTCAGCCACAAATGTACTGAAACGCCCGGTTTTTGCCAGCTGAAGGAACAGGAGAGCATCCAATAAAAGAGGTAGTAGCTGTTCCGTTTTGCTCGATCGATTTCAGCCACAAATGTACTGAAACGCCCGGTTTTTGCCAGCTGAAGGAACAGGAGAGCATCCAATAAAAGAGGTAGTAGCTGTTCCGTTTTGCTCGATCGATTTCAGCCACAAATGTACTGAAACGCCCGGTTTTTGCCAGCTGAAGGAACAGGAGAGCATCCAATAAAAGAGGTAGTAGCTGTTCCGTTTTGCTCGATCGATTTCAGCCACAAATGTACTGAAACGCCCGGTTTTTGCCAGCTGAAGGAACAGGAGAGCATCCAATAAAAGAGGTAGTAGCTGTTCCGTTTTGCTCGATCGATTTCAGCCACAAATGTACTGAAACGCCCGGTTTTTGCCAGCTGAAGGAACAGGAGAGCATCCAATAAAAGAGGTAGTAGCTGTTCCGTTTTGCTCGATCGATTTCAGCCACAAATGTACTGAAACGCCCGGTTTTTGCCAGCTGAAGGAACAGGAGAGCATCCAATAAAAGAGGTAGTAGCTGTTCCGTTTTGCTCGATCGATTTCAGCCACAAATGTACTGAAACGCCCGGTTTTTGCCAGCTGAAGGAACAGGAGAGCATCCAATAAAAGAGGTAGTAGCTGTTCCGTTTTGCTCGATCGATTTCAGCCACAAATGTACTGAAACGCCCGGTTTTTGCCAGCTGAAGGAACAGGAGAGCATCCAATAAAAGAGGTAGTAGCTGTTCCGTTTTGCTCGATCGATTTCAGCCACAAATGTACTGAAACGCCCGGTTTTTGCCAGCTGAAGGAACAGGAGAGCATCCAATAAAAGAGGTAGTAGCTGTTCCGTTTTGCTCGATCGATTTCAGCCACAAATGTACTGAAACGCCCGGTTTTTGCCAGCTGAAGGAACAGGAGAGCATCCAATAAAAGAGGTAGTAGCTGTTCCGTTTTGCTCGATCGATTTCAGCCACAAATGTACTGAAACGCCCGGTTTTTGCCAGCTGAAGGAACAGGAGAGCATCCAATAAAAGAGGTAGTAGCTGTTCCGTTTTGCTCGATCGATTTCAGCCACAAATGTACTGAAACGCCCGGTTTTTGCCAGCTGAAGGAACAGGAGAGCATCCAATAAAAGAGGTAGTAGCTGTTCCGTTTTGCTCGATCGATTTCAGCCACAAATGTACTGAAACGCCCGGTTTTTGCCAGCTGAAGGAACAGGAGAGCATCCAATAAAAGAGGTAGTAGCTGTTCCGTTTTGCTCGATCGATTTCAGCCACAAATGTACTGAAACGCCCGGTTTTTGCCAGCTGAAGGAACAGGAGAGCATCCAATAAAAGAGGTAGTAGCTGTTCCGTTTTGCTCGATCGATTTCAGCCACAAATGTACTGAAACGCCCGGTTTTTGCCAGCTGAAGGAACAGGAGAGCATCCAATAAAAGAGGTAGTAGCTGTTCCGTTTTGCTCGATCGATTTCAGCCACAAATGTACTGAAACGCCCGGTTTTTGCCAGCTGAAGGAACAGGAGAGCATCCAATAAAAGAGGTAGTAGCTGTTCCGTTTTGCTCGATCGATTTCAGCCACAAATGTACTGAAACGCCCGGTTTTTGCCAGCTGAAGGAACAGGAGAGCATCCAATAAAAGAGGTAGTAGCTGTTCCGTTTTGCTCGATCGATTTCAGCCACAAATGTACTGAAACGCCCGGTTTTTGCCAGCTGAAGGAACAGGAGAGCATCCAATAAAAGAGGTAGTAGCTGTTCCGTTTTGCTCGATCGATTTCAGCCACAAATGTACTGAAACGCCCGGTTTTTGCCAGCTGAAGGAACAGGAGAGCATCCAATAAAAGAGGTAGTAGCTGTTCCGTTTTGCTCGATCGATTTCAGCCACAAATGTACTGAAACGCCCGGTTTTTGCCAGCTGAAGGAACAGGAGAGCATCCAATAAAAGAGGTAGTAGCTGTTCCGTTTTGCTCGATCGATTTCAGCCACAAATGTACTGAAACGCCCGGTTTTTGCCAGCTGAAGGAACAGGAGAGCATCCAATAAAAGAGGTAGTAGCTGTTCCGTTTTGCTCGATCGATTTCAGCCACAAATGTACTGAAACGCCCGGTTTTTGCCAGCTGAAGGAACAGGAGAGCATCCAATAAAAGAGGTAGTAGCTGTTCCGTTTTGCTCGATCGATTTCAGCCACAAATGTACTGAAACGCCCGGTTTTTGCCAGCTGAAGGAACAGGAGAGCATCCAATAAAAGAGGTAGTAGCTGTTCCGTTTTGCTCGATCGATTTCAGCCACAAATGTACTGAAACGCCCGGTTTTTGCCAGCTGAAGGAACAGGAGAGCATCCAATAAAAGAGGTAGTAGCTGTTCCGTTTTGCTCGATCGATACCATTCACAAATGTACTGAAACGACCGGGTTTTGCCAGCTGAAGGAACAGGAGAGCATCCAATAAAGGAGGTTGTAACTGTTCCGTTTTGCTCGATCGATTTCAGCCACAACTGTACTGAAACGTCCGGTTTTTGCCAGCTGAAGGAACAGGAGAGCATCCAATAAAGGAGGTAG
>KZ063992.1:6607-29694 GCA_002091835.1 Anopheles maculatus | reverse complement strand
TTTGCGTGTTTTTCATGAATAAAATTTTTGTTTGCTCCTGTATCAACTAGTATTCTAATTTGTGTTCCTGCTTTACCATAGTAAATAAAATATGGTAAAGCTGAATTTATTCTAAAAAATTCAGCTCACTTCACTCACTTCACTGTATTTAATAAATTTACTTTTTACTCACGTTTTCACTATACTTACAATAATAGATTCATGCTTCACCTCCTCTTACGGGGTTGATTTACTTCACCTCCTCTTACGGGGTTGATTTACTTCACCTCCTCTTACGGGGCTGATTTCGTTGCTCGGGCCTCTAATGAATTCAGGTGACTTCCTTCCTTCTCGGTGTGTTGGTGTGATCCTTTTCCTCCGGTAACGAGTTATTAGCTGCTTCCGGCTACTAAGGCACCTGTGCACACTGCTGCAATTTTTTTGCGATCAGGGGGATGATATCGCGACACGGTGTGATTCCACTCTATCGTGATCACTACACGGAACTTGCGACACGGTGTGATTTCACTCTTACATGATCACTACACGCACCTATTTTTCACAAGAGGTCCCTATTCGGGCGCCAGTTAAGCTTTGTTACGACCGTTTGGTCATAAAAAAAACTTTTTATTTATCTCCTAACTTAAAAACTACTTAGTCTAATCTGTCCGCTCAAATACGTCAACCAACCGAACTGGAACGTAGAACTGGGAAGAATGAATTGTCTCTTCTCGCGCAGCTTGATGGCAGGTTGCATTGATGCGCGAACTGTTTACAATATGATGATAATCCACACGCGCATCTGCTGACGTTGCGTTTGCTCCAGCATGGGAACTGTCCGGTGATGATCACGCGCTGCTCCATCAGGGGATGTTTACTCTTCACACGCGCTGCTCCATCAGGGGATGTTTACGTCTTGCGGAATTCGCTGTTATGCATCTTTGGGGCGACTGTTGGTTTATGCTGCACTTGGGTGGCCTTGGGTGGTGCTAACTCATGATCACTACACGCACCTATTTTTCACAAGAGGTCCCTATTCGGGCGCCAGTTAAGCTTTGTTACGACCGTTTGGTCATAAAAAAAACTTTTTATTTATCTCCTAACTTAAAAACTACTTAGTCTAATCTGTCCGCTCAAATACGTCAACCAACCGAACTGGAACGTAGAACTGGGAAGAATGAATTGTCTCTTCTCGCGCAGCTTGATGGCAGGTTGCATTGATGCGCGAACTGTTTACAATATGACGATAATCCACAAGCGCATCTGCTGACGTTGCGTTTGCTCCAGCATGGGAACTGTCCGGTGATGATCACGCGCTGCTCCATCAGGGGATGTTTACTCTTCACACGCGCTGCTCCATCAGGGGATGTTTACTCTTCACACGCGCTGCTCCATCAGGGGATGTTTACTCTTCACACGCGCTGCTCCATCAGGGGATGTTTACTCTTCACACGCGCTGCTCCATCAGGGGATGTTTACGTCTTGCGGAATTCGCTGTTATGCATCTTTGGGGCGACTGTTGGTTTATGCTGCACTTGGGTGGCCTTGGGTGGTGCTAACTTATACATTATATGTGTTTTGTTCATCGATACTTGTGCGGTTGCTTTTACCAACATTTCTTCTGTTGTTGCTACATGAATGTTATGCTCGGCCAGAAAAGTTATCATTTGATTTAAATCTGCTAATGATAATAGCTTGCTACTTGGTATTCCTTGTTTGGCTAGTAGTATAGCTTCTTCGACGGTTTCCAAATAGTCTTGTAGAATGTCGAGATTCGAAATCGTTATTAGCAGCATTATCTCGTATGATCGTTCTTGGAGTCTTTCTTCTTCTAATCTTAGTACGTTGTTTGCAATATTTGTAACATCTTGCAGGCGTTCATCTATCTTGTTGTTGATTAATATTTGTCGATTATTTTGTTCAATAAGTGCGTTTAGTGTGGAGTTTATAATGTGTAGATCTTCTGCGTCGGGCGTTCCAGCAATCCATTTCCATACGGTGCCGATAGAGTCCCAGCGTTTAGTTCGTAAATTACGCGGTCTAATCTTGCTAAATGTTTCATGTAACTTATTAATCTTGAATAATACTATTTTGTCGAGAGGACTTAAATTGAACCGATTCCTATATTCAAATTCATCACTGCTGTTCTCTATAACGTTTTCTAGTAGTGTGAGATTAATTGGATGAAATATTCTTATGCTTCCTGTTTTGATATTTGCTTCTCCTAAAGGTATTATTACTAATGGATCATTCGTCACATTATAAATTCTTATTGAACTTGCATTTATCGCGGTAGCAAAAATTAATATTCTGAAACGATAAGAATTAATATTCTAATTAATAGGTTTCCTTAAATTAACTTTATGTATTTTTCGATTATTGTTATCGATTATATGCGTAGGGTGGTCTTCTTTAACAATTATCATCTTGTACCTATTTTTTCTTTTACTCAACGATTTTGTTTTTTCATACGCAATACTTCCTGGTTCGTATGTTTGATAATTCTGGGGTACGATCTTCAATTCTTTTTCTTTGTATAAATCAATTATCTTCTGATTGTTTATCTCTTGCAATCTTGCTCTTTCGCTAAACGATTGATCGTTAGAATATTCTCCGATATAAATATTTTTAGGAGTGTTTTTTATAAACGAATGTATAGAATTATTATACTTATAAGCCGCTTGCTGTATAAGTTCAGCTATCGTCATATCTGGATTCAAAGCTTTAATACATCGTGCAATTTCTCTTATTGTTGAATGGCAACGTTCTATTTGTCCATTCGTCTCTGATCTATTTACGGGAGTTTTAAATATTTGTATCCCTAAATTCAAAATCTGTTGTTCAATAACATTCGAAACAAATGTACTTTCGTTATCGATAATTATTTTTGCAGGCAAATTCCAATCATACAATAGTTCGATTAAAACATTTTTTATATCTGCAATTGATCTTGATTTGATAGGTTTAATTTTCAAGAATTTTGAAAATTTATCAATTGATGAAATGAATAGAAAATTACTGTTGTACACAAATATATCTATGTGCACTATCTCAGCAGGGTATGTCGGAATTGGTGTTGGTTTCGGTATAAACTTCTGAGGATTTCTATCATATTTCTCCATTTTACACACCTCACATGTGTTAACATATTTTTTTATCATGTTATGCATTTTTGGGAAATAGAACCTTTTAATCATTTGCAATCTGTTTTCTTTTGCATTACGATGAGCAAAGTTATGGATATTTTTTATTTCTTCTAGTTGATTTTCTTCATCGTTTAAGTCTTCTACTTTAGTTTGAGAAAATCTAGCTTTTACAATTCTTGGATTGAAGGTATCTTTGTAAATTTCCTGTATTATTCCCATGGTTGGTTCATTTGTTAATATTCCATTAATTATTCCGGGAATTAAATATTCTTTCAATTTTTGCTTTAAAAATTCATGTGTGAATTCTCTTTCTGTAAAAACGTGTCTTCTAAATTTTTGAAAAGGAGTAAAGTACTCGTATGTTGAATTATTTCCATTTTGAAATATCAATTGGTTACGAAAAACGTTTATAGGAGCCTCTGTTGATGGTATATATGAAGTATCATCATTCTCTGCAGAATGTTGCGTTGGTGTAAGAGAATTAATTTCTTTTGTAATAGTTATTCTTGATAATGCGTCAGCTACGACGTTTGACTTTCCTGGTTTGTAATGAATCTCATGATCATGCTCTTCTATGAATGATTTCCATCTTTTTAACTTCGCGTTATTATTTTTTGGCGATAGGGTAAATGTTAATGGAAGATGATCGGTGTAAATTTTTATTTTTGCTCCATAGATAAAATTTCTAAGATTGTGAAGTGCCCAAACAATGGCTAGCATTTCCTTTTCATTGGTTGCATAATTCTCCTCTGTTCTGGAAAGAGTTCGAGAAATAAATGTGATTGGTCTTTCTCCATCATGAAATTGTTGGGAAAGAACAGCTCCAAGTGCTGTATCTGAAGCGTCAGTAGTCAATATGAATGGTTTTTCAAAATCTGGAAACGATAAAACATCGTTGGATGTCAAAATGTCTTTCAACGTTTGAAATGATTGTCGTGCTTCATCATCAAAAGTGATTGTAAAATTTTTCGATTGATTTTTGGGTATCTGGCGATGGCCATCCTCCCCTCTTAAAAGTTTCGTTAACGGTTTGGCGACTTTTGCATAGTCTTTCACGAAACGTCTGTAATATCCTGATAGACCTAAAAATGCTCTAAGATCTTTTAAGTTTTTTGGTTCAGGGTATTTTTGAATACATTCCACTTTTTTCATATTTGGTTTTAAACCATTTTCTGATATTATGAATCCCAAAAATTCGACTTCTGTTTTTAAAAATTCCGATTTATCTGGTTGGATTTTAAAGTTAGCTTTTCTTAACGTTTCTAAAATTGTTTCAAGATTCTTTAGATGTTCTTCAAGAGTTTTACCAAAAACAATTATGTCATCGATATAAACATGACATATTTTTCCAATGTGGTCTCGTAATGTATCATCCATTACTCTTTGGAAAATTGACGGAGCGTTTTTCAATCCAAATGGCAGACGTAAAAATTCGAATTTGCCATTATTCACGGAAAAAGCAGTTTTTTCTATGTCTTTCTTAGACAATGGAATTTGATGGAAACCGGATGCTAAATCCAGCGTTGTATAAAATTTATTTTTACCCAAATTGGCAAGTACTGTCGATGTATCTGGTATTGGATATCTGTCGCTTTTAGTTTTCAAATTTAGTTTTCTATAGTCAATTACAAGTCGATATTTCTTTTGGTTTGAAGCGTCTGTTTTTTTTGGTACGATCCATACAGGTGAATTGTATGGCGATCGAGATGGTCTAATTATTTCGTCTTTTAAAAGTTTTTGTATTTGTTCTTCAACTTCTTGCTTTAGAGCTAGTGGATACGGGTACGACTTACTGTACACTGGTTCACTGTCGAATGTGCATATCGTTGCTTCTACTTCTGTTGTGAAAGGCAATTTTTCATCGGGTGGCTGAAATAAATCTTGGAATTTATTTAGTAATGCATGTAATTGTTGTTTTTCTTTGTGGTTAAGGTGATTGTCCCTTATTTCAATTTTATTTACTTCTTGTAAGTAATGCTGTAAAAGAGGAATTTCATTATTTCCAATGATTAATTTTTGATTGGCAGTGTCAATGATTGCTTTTATTTCTTTTAGTGTATCATGACCGATTATTGCATCAAATGTTTTTAATCCTTTCAGGTGGTAAAATTTTACGTTTACATTTGAATAAGGTTGAAATATTTTCGCTTGAGAATATTTATTGATCAAAATATCTCCTCCAACTGATGAAACGAAAAATGGTGGTGTTACATCATGAGATATTTTTGCGTGTTTTTCATGAATAAAATTTTTGTTTGCTCCTGTATCAACTAGTATTCTAATTTGTTTTCCTGCTTTACCATAGTAAATAAAATATGGTAAAGCTGAATTTATTCTAAAAAATTCAACTCAGCTTCTTGATACTTATTGTCCTGATTTTCTTGTTTTTCTATCTGCCTCATATACCTTTCATATGATGAAGATTCATCCCTGTGAAAATCTTCTGGTGGTATTGTTTGAATATTGTTGACCCTTGGTCTTTTTACTGGTCTTGTGTTTCCTGAAAAAGATGGTCTGTTAGCATAATTCACTTGATGTGTTCTGATGGAAGGATCAATGTCCATTGGTTCTGGTGCTTCTTGTCTTTGGAACGGATTTCTTCCATTATTGTGGAATTGTGGTCGGAACATTGGTCTTGAATTATTTTGAAAATTTCTTGGACGATAGAAATTTTTATGTGCGAATTGATTGTTTCGCATAGGCAATGGTGGTGCTTGTCTTTGTACAAACATTCTTTGTGGACCTGGCGGGGGTAAAGGAATTAAGTTTCTTGGCGCTGTAGATTGCGTCAGAATCCTTGGTTTGGATAATATTTTCCTACATTCAATGTTTTGAAATGATATGCAGTAGCTATAAGCTGCTGCTAAAGATGTCGGTTCATAATTCCGTATGAACTTATACACATCTCCATCTAATCCTCTTATAAATGAATCGATGGCTTTTCTGTTGTAAGTTTCGATCAGAGCTCTTGATGCTTCTGGATGTGAAAATCTGTCGTCTGTATGTATCTGATTTGCGATGAGCGACAAAAGTCTATTAACTTCATCGTAATATACTTCTAGCGATCTTCCTTTTTGTTGCACACTCATGATTTGGAAATCTAGCGTCTCTAAATCTCGCTTTTCTCCATAGTACGTTATTAATGTTTTCTTGATTGCATTCCAATTTATGCCTACGTTGGATGCTACCAACGAATCATTTGCTTCACCACGAATCTTTCTTCGTATAAATTTGCAAATCATATGAAATTTATTCTTGTGTTCCACTGTACTGGATGCAGAAGTTTGATACAACTTTACTAAACTATCAACATCATTGATCCAACTGTTCAATTCACTTGGATCTCCTGTAAAAATGGGCAAATCTTTGACAAGATCTGGTATCTTATCAAACGAATCTGGGCTGACGGGCGTACCATCGTTTTTGTTGAAAAACAGTGGGGGATCTGAATAATCTATCGCGTGAGCTTCGACTCTTTGCTGTTGCAACTCAAGGGCTGCAATTCTATTCAAAATTTGGCTTACTTCTTCTTTTGACATTTTGAATGAAAATTTATGCAATGCTTCTATAAATTCCTCCAGAATTGCTAATTTATTCTGAGCTTAATTTTCCTTTAGAATTTTTTCTTGTTGGTGAGATTCACTTCACTTCACTTCACTCACTTCACTGTATTTAATAAATTTACTTTTTACTCACGTTTTCACTATACTTACAATAATAGATTCATGCTTCACCTCCTCTTACGGGGTTGATTTACTTCACCTCCTCTTACGGGGTTGATTTACTTCACCTCCTCTTACGGGGCTGATTTCGTTGCTCGGGCCTCTAATGAATTCAGGTGACTTCCTTCCTTCTCGGTGTGTTGGTGTGATCCTTTTCCTCCGGTAACGAGTTATTAGCTGCTTCCGGCTACTAAGGCACCTGTGCACACTGCTGCAATTTTTTTGCGATCAGGGGGATGATATCGCGACACGGTGTGATTCCACTCTATCGTGATCACTACACGGAACTTGCGACACGGTGTGATTTCACTCTTACATGATCACTACACGCACCTATTTTTCACAAGAGGTCCCTATTCGGGCGCCAGTTAAGCTTTGTTACGACCGTTTGGTCATAAAAAAAACTTTTTATTTATCTCCTAACTTAAAAACTACTTAGTCTAATCTGTCCGCTCAAATACGTCAACCAACCGAACTGGAACGTAGAACTGGGAAGAATGAATTGTCTCTTCTCGCGCAGCTTGATGGCAGGTTGCATTGATGCGCGAACTGTTTACAATATGATGATAATCCACACGCGCATCTGCTGACGTTGCGTTTGCTCCAGCATGGGAACTGTCCGGTGATGATCACGCGCTGCTCCATCAGGGGATGTTTACTCTTCACACGCGCTGCTCCATCAGGGGATGTTTACGTCTTGCGGAATTCGCTGTTATGCATCTTTGGGGCGACTGTTGGTTTATGCTGCACTTGGGTGGCCTTGGGTGGTGCTAACTCATGATCACTACACGCACCTATTTTTCACAAGAGGTCCCTATTCGGGCGCCAGTTAAGCTTTGTTACGACCGTTTGGTCATAAAAAAAACTTTTTATTTATCTCCTAACTTAAAAACTACTTAGTCTAATCTGTCCGCTCAAATACGTCAACCAACCGAACTGGAACGTAGAACTGGGAAGAATGAATTGTCTCTTCTCGCGCAGCTTGATGGCAGGTTGCATTGATGCGCGAACTGTTTACAATATGACGATAATCCACAAGCGCATCTGCTGACGTTGCGTTTGCTCCAGCATGGGAACTGTCCGGTGATGATCACGCGCTGCTCCATCAGGGGATGTTTACTCTTCACACGCGCTGCTCCATCAGGGGATGTTTACGTCTTGCGGAATTCGCTGTTATGCATCTTTGGGGCGACTGTTGGTTTATGCTGCACTTGGGTGGCCTTGGGTGGTGCTAACTTATACATTATATGTGTTTTGTTCATCGATACTTGTGCGGTTGCTTTTACCAACATTTCTTCTGTTGTTGCTACATGAATGTTATGCTCGGCCAGAAAAGTTATCATTTGATTTAAATCTGCTAATGATAATAGCTTGCTACTTGGTATTCCTTGTTTGGCTAGTAGTATAGCTTCTTCGACGGTTTCCAAATAGTCTTGTAGAATGTCGAGATTCGAAATCGTTATTAGCAGCATTATCTCGTATGATCGTTCTTGGAGTCTTTCTTCTTCTAATCTTAGTACGTTGTTTGCAATATTCGTGACATCTTGCAGACGTTCATCTATCTTATCATTGATTAATATTTGTCGATTGTTTTGTTCAATAAGCGCGTTTAGTGTGGAGTTTATAATGTGTAGATCTTCTGCGTCGGGCGTTCCAGCAATCCATTTCCATACGGTGCCGATAGAGTCCCAGCGTTTAGTTCGTAAATTACGCGGTCTAATCTTGCTAAATGTTTCATGTAACTTATTAATCTTGAATAATACTATTTTGTCGAGAGGACTTAAATTGAACCGATTCCTATATTCAAATTCATCACTGCTGTTCTCTATAACGTTTTCTAGTAGTGTGAGATTAATTGGATGAAATATTCTTATGCTTCCTGTTTTGATATTTGCTTCTCCTAAAGGTATTATTACTAATGGATCATTCGTCACATTATAAATTCTTATTGAACTTGCATTTATCGCGGTAGCAAAAATTAATATTCTGAAACGATAAGAATTAATATTCTAATTAATAGGTTTCCTTAAATTAACTTTATGTATTTTTCGATTATTGTTATCGATTATATGCGTAGGGTGGTCTTCTTTAACAATTATCATCTTGTACCTATTTTTTCTTTTACTCAACGATTTTGTTTTTTCATACGCAATACTTCCTGGTTCGTATGTTTGATAATTCTGGGGTACGATCTTCAATTCTTTTTCTTTGTATAAATCAATTATCTTCTGATTGTTTATCTCTTGCAATCTTGCTCTTTCGCTAAACGATTGATCGTTAGAATATTCTCCGATATAAATATTTTTAGGAGTGTTTTTTATAAACGAATGTATAGAATTATTATACTTATAAGCCGCTTGCTGTATAAGTTCAGCTATCGTCATATCTGGATTCAAAGCTTTAATACATCGTGCAATTTCTCTTATTGTTGAATGGCAACGTTCTATTTGTCCATTCGTCTCTGATCTATTTACGGGAGTTTTAAATATTTGTATCCCTAAATTCAAAATCTGTTGTTCAATAACATTCGAAACAAATGTACTTTCGTTATCGATAATTATTTTTGCAGGCAAATTCCAATCATACAATAGTTCGATTAAAACATTTTTTATATCTGCAATTGATCTTGATTTGATAGGTTTAATTTTCAAGAATTTTGAAAATTTATCAATTGATGAAATGAATAGAAAATTACTGTTGTACACAAATATATCTATGTGCACTATCTCAGCAGGGTATGTCGGAATTGGTGTTGGTTTCGGTATAAACTTCTGAGGATTTCTATCATATTTCTCCATTTTACACACCTCACATGTGTTAACATATTTTTTTATCATGTTATGCATTTTTGGGAAATAGAACCTTTTAATCATTTGCAATCTGTTTTCTTTTGCATTACGATGAGCAAAGTTATGGATATTTTTTATTTCTTCTAGTTGATTTTCTTCATCGTTTAAGTCTTCTACTTTAGTTTGAGAAAATCTAGCTTTTACAATTCTTGGATTGAAGGTATCTTTGTAAATTTCCTGTATTATTCCCATGGTTGGTTCATTTGTTAATATTCCATTAATTATTCCGGGAATTAAATATTCTTTCAATTTTTGCTTTAAAAATTCATGTGTGAATTCTCTTTCTGTAAAAACGTGTCTTCTAAATTTTTGAAAAGGAGTAAAGTACTCGTATGTTGAATTATTTCCATTTTGAAATATCAATTGGTTACGAAAAACGTTTATAGGAGCCTCTGTTGATGGTATATATGAAGTATCATCATTCTCTGCAGAATGTTGCGTTGGTGTAAGAGAATTAATTTCTTTTGTAATAGTTATTCTTGATAATGCGTCAGCTACGACGTTTGACTTTCCTGGTTTGTAATGAATCTCATGATCATGCTCTTCTATGAATGATTTCCATCTTTTTAACTTCGCGTTATTATTTTTTGGCGATAGGGTAAATGTTAATGGAAGATGATCGGTGTAAATTTTTATTTTTGCTCCATAGATAAAATTTCTAAGATTGTGAAGTGCCCAAACAATGGCTAGCATTTCCTTTTCATTGGTTGCATAATTCTCCTCTGTTCTGGAAAGAGTTCGAGAAATAAATGTGATTGGTCTTTCTCCATCATGAAATTGTTGGGAAAGAACAGCTCCAAGTGCTGTATCTGAAGCGTCAGTAGTCAATATGAATGGTTTTTCAAAATCTGGAAACGATAAAACATCGTTGGATGTCAAAATGTCTTTCAACGTTTGAAATGATTGTCGTGCTTCATCATCAAAAGTGATTGTAAAATTTTTCGATTGATTTTTGGGTATCTGGCGATGGCCATCCTCCCCTCTTAAAAGTTTCGTTAACGGTTTGGCGACTTTTGCATAGTCTTTCACGAAACGTCTGTAATATCCTGATAGACCTAAAAATGCTCTAAGATCTTTTAAGTTTTTTGGTTCAGGGTATTTTTGAATACATTCCACTTTTTTCATATTTGGTTTTAAACCATTTTCTGATATTATGAATCCCAAAAATTCGACTTCTGTTTTTAAAAATTCCGATTTATCTGGTTGGATTTTAAAGTTAGCTTTTCTTAACGTTTCTAAAATTGTTTCAAGATTCTTTAGATGTTCTTCAAGAGTTTTACCAAAAACAATTATGTCATCGATATAAACATGACATATTTTTCCAATGTGGTCTCGTAATGTATCATCCATTACTCTTTGGAAAATTGACGGAGCGTTTTTCAATCCAAATGGCAGACGTAAAAATTCGAATTTGCCATTATTCACGGAAAAAGCAGTTTTTTCTATGTCTTTCTTAGACAATGGAATTTGATGGAAACCGGATGCTAAATCCAGCGTTGTATAAAATTTATTTTTACCCAAATTGGCAAGTACTGTCGATGTATCTGGTATTGGATATCTGTCGCTTTTAGTTTTCAAATTTAGTTTTCTATAGTCAATTACAAGTCGATATTTCTTTTGGTTTGAAGCGTCTGTTTTTTTTGGTACGATCCATACAGGTGAATTGTATGGCGATCGAGATGGTCTAATTATTTCGTCTTTTAAAAGTTTTTGTATTTGTTCTTCAACTTCTTGCTTTAGAGCTAGTGGATACGGGTACGACTTACTGTACACTGGTTCACTGTCGAATGTGCATATCGTTGCTTCTACTTCTGTTGTGAAAGGCAATTTTTCATCGGGTGGCTGAAATAAATCTTGGAATTTATTTAGTAATGCATGTAATTGTTGTTTTTCTTTGTGGTTAAGGTGATTGTCCCTTATTTCAATTTTATTTACTTCTTGTAAGTAATGCTGTAAAAGAGGAATTTCATTATTTCCAATGATTAATTTTTGATTGGCAGTGTCAATGATTGCTTTTATTTCTTTTAGTGTATCATGACCGATTATTGCATCAAATGTTTTTAATCCTTTCAGGTGGTAAAATTTTACGTTTACATTTGAATAAGGTTGAAATATTTTCGCTTGAGAATATTTATTGATCAAAATATCTCCTCCAACTGATGAAACGAAAAATGGTGGTGTTACATCATGAGATATTTTTGCGTGTTTTTCATGAATAAAATTTTTGTTTGCTCCTGTATCAACTAGTATTCTAATTTGTTTTCCTGCTTTACCATAGTAAATAAAATATGGTAAAGCTGAATTTATTCTAAAAAATTCAACTCAGCTTCTTGATACTTATTGTCCTGATTTTCTTGTTTTTCTATCTGCCTCATATACCTTTCATATGATGAAGATTCATCCCTGTGAAAATCTTCTGGTGGTATTGTTTGAATATTGTTGACCCTTGGTCTTTTTACTGGTCTTGTGTTTCCTGAAAAAGATGGTCTGTTAGCATAATTCACTTGATGTGTTCTGATGGAAGGATCAATGTCCATTGGTTCTGGTGCTTCTTGTCTTTGGAACGGATTTCTTCCATTATTGTGGAATTGTGGTCGGAACATTGGTCTTGAATTATTTTGAAAATTTCTTGGACGATAGAAATTTTTATGTGCGAATTGATTGTTTCGCATAGGCAATGGTGGTGCTTGTCTTTGTACAAACATTCTTTGTGGACCTGGCGGGGGTAAAGGAATTAAGTTTCTTGGCGCTGTAGATTGCGTCAGAATCCTTGGTTTGGATAATATTTTCCTACATTCAATGTTTTGAAATGATATGCAGTAGCTATAAGCTGCTGCTAAAGATGTCGGTTCATAATTCCGTATGAACTTATACACATCTCCATCTAATCCTCTTATAAATGAATCGATGGCTTTTCTGTTGTAAGTTTCGATCAGAGCTCTTGATGCTTCTGGATGTGAAAATCTGTCGTCTGTATGTATCTGATTTGCGATGAGCGACAAAAGTCTATTAACTTCATCGTAATATACTTCTAGCGATCTTCCTTTTTGTTGCACACTCATGATTTGGAAATCTAGCGTCTCTAAATCTCGCTTTTCTCCATAGTACGTTATTAATGTTTTCTTGATTGCATTCCAATTTATGCCTACGTTGGATGCTACCAACGAATCATTTGCTTCACCACGAATCTTTCTTCGTATAAATTTGCAAATCATATGAAATTTATTCTTGTGTTCCACTGTACTGGATGCAGAAGTTTGATACAACTTTACTAAACTATCAACATCATTGATCCAACTGTTCAATTCACTTGGATCTCCTGTAAAAATGGGCAAATCTTTGACAAGATCTGGTATCTTATCAAACGAATCTGGGCTGACGGGCGTACCATCGTTTTTGTTGAAAAACAGTGGGGGATCTGAATAATCTATCGCGTGAGCTTCGACTCTTTGCTGTTGCAACTCAAGGGCTGCAATTCTATTCAAAATTTGGCTTACTTCTTCTTTTGACATTTTGAATGAAAATTTATGCAATGCTTCTATAAATTCCTCCAGAATTGCTAATTTATTCTGAGCTCAATTTTCCTTTAGAAATTTTTTCTTGTTGGTGAGATTCACTTCACTTCACTTCACTCACTTCACTGTATTTAATAAATGGCAGACGTAAAAATTCGAATTTGCCATTATTCACGGAAAAAGCAGTTTTTTCTATGTCTTTCTTAGACAATGGAATTTGATGGAAACCGGATGCTAAATCCAGCGTTGTATAAAATTTATTTTTACCCAAATTGGCAAGTACTGTCGATGTATCTGGTATTGGATATCTGTCGCTTTTAGTTTTCAAATTTAGTTTTCTATAGTCAATTACAAGTCGATATTTCTTTTGGTTTGAAGCGTCTGTTTTTTTTGGTACGATCCATACAGGTGAATTGTATGGCGATCGAGATGGTCTAATTATTTCGTCTTTTAAAAGTTTTTGTATTTGTTCTTCAACTTCTTGCTTTAGAGCTAGTGGATACGGGTACGACTTACTGTACACTGGTTCACTGTCGAATGTGCATATCGTTGCTTCTACTTCTGTTGTGAAAGGCAATTTTTCATCGGGTGGCTGAAATAAATCTTGGAATTTATTTAGTAATGCATGTAATTGTTGTTTTTCTTTGTGGTTAAGGTGATTGTCCCTTATTTCAATTTTATTTACTTCTTGTAAGTAATGCTGTAAAAGAGGAATTTCATTATTTCCAATGATTAATTTTTGATTGGCAGTGTCAATGATTGCTTTTATTTCTTTTAGTGTATCATGACCGATTATTGCATCAAATGTTTTTAATCCTTTCAGGTGGTAAAATTTTACGTTTACATTTGAATAAGGTTGAAATATTTTCGCTTGAGAATATTTATTGATCAAAATATCTCCTCCAACTGATGAAACGAAAAATGGTGGTGTTACATCATGAGATATTTTTGCGTGTTTTTCATGAATAAAATTTTTGTTTGCTCCTGTATCAACTAGTATTCTAATTTGTTTTCCTGCTTTACCATAGTAAATAAAATATGGTAAAGCTGAATTTATTCTAAAAAATTCAACTCAGCTTCTTGATACTTATTGTCCTGATTTTCTTGTTTTTCTATCTGCCTCATATACCTTTCATATGATGAAGATTCATCCCTGTGAAAATCTTCTGGTGGTATTGTTTGAATATTGTTGACCCTTGGTCTTTTTACTGGTCTTGTGTTTCCTGAAAAAGATGGTCTGTTAGCATAATTCACTTGATGTGTTCTGATGGAAGGATCAATGTCCATTGGTTCTGGTGCTTCTTGTCTTTGGAACGGATTTCTTCCATTATTGTGGAATTGTGGTCGGAACATTGGTCTTGAATTATTTTGAAAATTTCTTGGACGATAGAAATTTTTATGTGCGAATTGATTGTTTCGCATAGGCAATGGTGGTGCTTGTCTTTGTACAAACATTCTTTGTGGACCTGGCGGGGGTAAAGGAATTAAGTTTCTTGGCGCTGTAGATTGCGTCAGAATCCTTGGTTTGGATAATATTTTCCTACATTCAATGTTTTGAAATGATATGCAGTAGCTATAAGCTGCTGCTAAAGATGTCGGTTCATAATTCCGTATGAACTTATACACATCTCCATCTAATCCTCTTATAAATGAATCGATGGCTTTTCTGTTGTAAGTTTCGATCAGAGCTCTTGATGCTTCTGGATGTGAAAATCTGTCGTCTGTATGTATCTGATTTGCGATGAGCGACAAAAGTCTATTAACTTCATCGTAATATACTTCTAGCGATCTTCCTTTTTGTTGCACACTCATGATTTGGAAATCTAGCGTCTCTAAATCTCGCTTTTCTCCATAGTACGTTATTAATGTTTTCTTGATTGCATTCCAATTTATGCCTACGTTGGATGCTACCAACGAATCATTTGCTTCACCACGAATCTTTCTTCGTATAAATTTGCAAATCATATGAAATTTATTCTTGTGTTCCACTGTACTGGATGCAGAAGTTTGATACAACTTTACTAAACTATCAACATCATTGATCCAACTGTTCAATTCACTTGGATCTCCTGTAAAAATGGGCAAATCTTTGACAAGATCTGGTATCTTATCAAACGAATCTGGGCTGACGGGCGTACCATCGTTTTTGTTGAAAAACAGGGGGGGATCTGAATAATCTATCGCGTGAGCTTCGACTCTTTGCTGTTGCAACTCAAGGGCTGCAATTCTATTCAAAATTTGGCTTACTTCTTCTTTTGACATTTTGAATGAAAATTTATGCAATGCTTCTATAAATTCCTCCAGAATTGCTAATTTATTCTGAGCTTAATTTTCCTTTAGAATTTTTTCTTGTTGGTGAGATTCACTTCACTTCACTTCACTCACTTCACTGTATTTAATAAATTTACTTTTTACTCACGTTTTCACTATACTTACAATAATAGATTCATGCTTCACCTCCTCTTACGGGGTTGATTTACTTCACCTCCTCTTACGGGGTTGATTTACTTCACCTCCTCTTACGGGGCTGATTTCGTTGCTCGGGCCTCTAATGAATTCAGGTGACTTCCTTCCTTCTCGGTGTGTTGGTGTGATCCTTTTCCTCCGGTAACGAGTTATTAGCTGCTTCCGGCTACTAAGGCACCTGTGCACACTGCTGCAATTTTTTTGCGATCAGGGGGATGATATCGCGACACGGTGTGATTCCACTCTATCGTGATCACTACACGGAACTTGCGACACGGTGTGATTTCACTCTTACATGATCACTACACGCACCTATTTTTCACAAGAGGTCCCTATTCGGGCGCCAGTTAAGCTTTGTTACGACCGTTTGGTCATAAAAAAAACTTTTTATTTATCTCCTAACTTAAAAACTACTTAGTCTAATCTGTCCGCTCAAATACGTCAACCAACCGAACTGGAACGTAGAACTGGGAAGAATGAATTGTCTCTTCTCGCGCAGCTTGATGGCAGGTTGCATTGATGCGCGAACTGTTTACAATATGATGATAATCCACACGCGCATCTGCTGACGTTGCGTTTGCTCCAGCATGGGAACTGTCCGGTGATGATCACGCGCTGCTCCATCAGGGGATGTTTACTCTTCACACGCGCTGCTCCATCAGGGGATGTTTACGTCTTGCGGAATTCGCTGTTATGCATCTTTGGGGCGACTGTTGGTTTATGCTGCACTTGGGTGGCCTTGGGTGGTGCTAACTCATGATCACTACACGCACCTATTTTTCACAAGAGGTCCCTATTCGGGCGCCAGTTAAGCTTTGTTACGACCGTTTGGTCATAAAAAAAACTTTTTATTTATCTCCTAACTTAAAAACTACTTAGTCTAATCTGTCCGCTCAAATACGTCAACCAACCGAACTGGAACGTAGAACTGGGAAGAATGAATTGTCTCTTCTCGCGCAGCTTGATGGCAGGTTGCATTGATGCGCGAACTGTTTACAATATGACGATAATCCACAAGCGCATCTGCTGACGTTGCGTTTGCTCCAGCATGGGAACTGTCCGGTGATGATCACGCGCTGCTCCATCAGGGGATGTTTACTCTTCACACGCGCTGCTCCATCAGGGGATGTTTACTCTTCACACGCGCTGCTCCATCAGGGGATGTTTACTCTTCACACGCGCTGCTCCATCAGGGGATGTTTACTCTTCACACGCGCTGCTCCATCAGGGGATGTTTACGTCTTGCGGAATTCGCTGTTATGCATCTTTGGGGCGACTGTTGGTTTATGCTGCACTTGGGTGGCCTTGGGTGGTGCTAACTTATACATTATATGTGTTTTGTTCATCGATACTTGTGCGGTTGCTTTTACCAACATTTCTTCTGTTGTTGCTACATGAATGTTATGCTCGGCCAGAAAAGTTATCATTTGATTTAAATCTGCTAATGATAATAGCTTGCTACTTGGTATTCCTTGTTTGGCTAGTAGTATAGCTTCTTCGACGGTTTCCAAATAGTCTTGTAGAATGTCGAGATTCGAAATCGTTATTAGCAGCATTATCTCGTATGATCGTTCTTGGAGTCTTTCTTCTTCTAATCTTAGTACGTTGTTTGCAATATTTGTAACATCTTGCAGGCGTTCATCTATCTTGTTGTTGATTAATATTTGTCGATTATTTTGTTCAATAAGTGCGTTTAGTGTGGAGTTTATAATGTGTAGATCTTCTGCGTCGGGCGTTCCAGCAATCCATTTCCATACGGTGCCGATAGAGTCCCAGCGTTTAGTTCGTAAATTACGCGGTCTAATCTTGCTAAATGTTTCATGTAACTTATTAATCTTGAATAATACTATTTTGTCGAGAGGACTTAAATTGAACCGATTCCTATATTCAAATTCATCACTGCTGTTCTCTATAACGTTTTCTAGTAGTGTGAGATTAATTGGATGAAATATTCTTATGCTTCCTGTTTTGATATTTGCTTCTCCTAAAGGTATTATTACTAATGGATCATTCGTCACATTATAAATTCTTATTGAACTTGCATTTATCGCGGTAGCAAAAATTAATATTCTGAAACGATAAGAATTAATATTCTAATTAATAGGTTTCCTTAAATTAACTTTATGTATTTTTCGATTATTGTTATCGATTATATGCGTAGGGTGGTCTTCTTTAACAATTATCATCTTGTACCTATTTTTTCTTTTACTCAACGATTTTGTTTTTTCATACGCAATACTTCCTGGTTCGTATGTTTGATAATTCTGGGGTACGATCTTCAATTCTTTTTCTTTGTATAAATCAATTATCTTCTGATTGTTTATCTCTTGCAATCTTGCTCTTTCGCTAAACGATTGATCGTTAGAATATTCTCCGATATAAATATTTTTAGGAGTGTTTTTTATAAACGAATGTATAGAATTATTATACTTATAAGCCGCTTGCTGTATAAGTTCAGCTATCGTCATATCTGGATTCAAAGCTTTAATACATCGTGCAATTTCTCTTATTGTTGAATGGCAACGTTCTATTTGTCCATTCGTCTCTGATCTATTTACGGGAGTTTTAAATATTTGTATCCCTAAATTCAAAATCTGTTGTTCAATAACATTCGAAACAAATGTACTTTCGTTATCGATAATTATTTTTGCAGGCAAATTCCAATCATACAATAGTTCGATTAAAACATTTTTTATATCTGCAATTGATCTTGATTTGATAGGTTTAATTTTCAAGAATTTTGAAAATTTATCAATTGATGAAATGAATAGAAAATTACTGTTGTACACAAATATATCTATGTGCACTATCTCAGCAGGGTATGTCGGAATTGGTGTTGGTTTCGGTATAAACTTCTGAGGATTTCTATCATATTTCTCCATTTTACACACCTCACATGTGTTAACATATTTTTTTATCATGTTATGCATTTTTGGGAAATAGAACCTTTTAATCATTTGCAATCTGTTTTCTTTTGCATTACGATGAGCAAAGTTATGGATATTTTTTATTTCTTCTAGTTGATTTTCTTCATCGTTTAAGTCTTCTACTTTAGTTTGAGAAAATCTAGCTTTTACAATTCTTGGATTGAAGGTATCTTTGTAAATTTCCTGTATTATTCCCATGGTTGGTTCATTTGTTAATATTCCATTAATTATTCCGGGAATTAAATATTCTTTCAATTTTTGCTTTAAAAATTCATGTGTGAATTCTCTTTCTGTAAAAACGTGTCTTCTAAATTTTTGAAAAGGAGTAAAGTACTCGTATGTTGAATTATTTCCATTTTGAAATATCAATTGGTTACGAAAAACGTTTATAGGAGCCTCTGTTGATGGTATATATGAAGTATCATCATTCTCTGCAGAATGTTGCGTTGGTGTAAGAGAATTAATTTCTTTTGTAATAGTTATTCTTGATAATGCGTCAGCTACGACGTTTGACTTTCCTGGTTTGTAATGAATCTCATGATCATGCTCTTCTATGAATGATTTCCATCTTTTTAACTTCGCGTTATTATTTTTTGGCGATAGGGTAAATGTTAATGGAAGATGATCGGTGTAAATTTTTATTTTTGCTCCATAGATAAAATTTCTAAGATTGTGAAGTGCCCAAACAATGGCTAGCATTTCCTTTTCATTGGTTGCATAATTCTCCTCTGTTCTGGAAAGAGTTCGAGAAATAAATGTGATTGGTCTTTCTCCATCATGAAATTGTTGGGAAAGAACAGCTCCAAGTGCTGTATCTGAAGCGTCAGTAGTCAATATGAATGGTTTTTCAAAATCTGGAAACGATAAAACATCGTTGGATGTCAAAATGTCTTTCAACGTTTGAAATGATTGTCGTGCTTCATCATCAAAAGTGATTGTAAAATTTTTCGATTGATTTTTGGGTATCTGGCGATGGCCATCCTCCCCTCTTAAAAGTTTCGTTAACGGTTTGGCGACTTTTGCATAGTCTTTCACGAAACGTCTGTAATATCCTGATAGACCTAAAAATGCTCTAAGATCTTTTAAGTTTTTTGGTTCAGGGTATTTTTGAATACATTCCACTTTTTTCATATTTGGTTTTAAACCATTTTCTGATATTATGAATCCCAAAAATTCGACTTCTGTTTTTAAAAATTCCGATTTATCTGGTTGGATTTTAAAGTTAGCTTTTCTTAACGTTTCTAAAATTGTTTCAAGATTCTTTAGATGTTCTTCAAGAGTTTTACCAAAAACAATTATGTCATCGATATAAACATGACATATTTTTCCAATGTGGTCTCGTAATGTATCATCCATTACTCTTTGGAAAATTGACGGAGCGTTTTTCAATCCAAATGGCAGACGTAAAAATTCGAATTTGCCATTATTCACGGAAAAAGCAGTTTTTTCTATGTCTTTCTTAGACAATGGAATTTGATGGAAACCGGATGCTAAATCCAGCGTTGTATAAAATTTATTTTTACCCAAATTGGCAAGTACTGTCGATGTATCTGGTATTGGATATCTGTCGCTTTTAGTTTTCAAATTTAGTTTTCTATAGTCAATTACAAGTCGATATTTCTTTTGGTTTGAAGCGTCTGTTTTTTTTGGTACGATCCATACAGGTGAATTGTATGGCGATCGAGATGGTCTAATTATTTCGTCTTTTAAAAGTTTTTGTATTTGTTCTTCAACTTCTTGCTTTAGAGCTAGTGGATACGGGTACGACTTACTGTACACTGGTTCACTGTCGAATGTGCATATCGTTGCTTCTACTTCTGTTGTGAAAGGCAATTTTTCATCGGGTGGCTGAAATAAATCTTGGAATTTATTTAGTAATGCATGTAATTGTTGTTTTTCTTTGTGGTTAAGGTGATTGTCCCTTATTTCAATTTTATTTACTTCTTGTAAGTAATGCTGTAAAAGAGGAATTTCATTATTTCCAATGATTAATTTTTGATTGGCAGTGTCAATGATTGCTTTTATTTCTTTTAGTGTATCATGACCGATTATTGCATCAAATGTTTTTAATCCTTTCAGGTGGTAAAATTTTACGTTTACATTTGAATAAGGTTGAAATATTTTCGCTTGAGAATATTTATTGATCAAAATATCTCCTCCAACTGATGAAACGAAAAATGGTGGTGTTACATCATGAGATATTTTTGCGTGTTTTTCATGAATAAAATTTTTGTTTGCTCCTGTATCAACTAGTATTCTAATTTGTTTTCCTGCTTTACCATAGTAAATAAAATATGGTAAAGCTGAATTTATTCTAAAAAATTCAACTCAGCTTCTTGATACTTATTGTCCTGATTTTCTTGTTTTTCTATCTGCCTCATATACCTTTCATATGATGAAGATTCATCCCTGTGAAAATCTTCTGGTGGTATTGTTTGAATATTGTTGACCCTTGGTCTTTTTACTGGTCTTGTGTTTCCTGAAAAAGATGGTCTGTTAGCATAATTCACTTGATGTGTTCTGATGGAAGGATCAATGTCCATTGGTTCTGGTGCTTCTTGTCTTTGGAACGGATTTCTTCCATGATTGTCTAATTGTGGTCGGAACATTGGTCTTGAATTATTCTGAAAATTTCTTGGACGATAGAAATTTTTATGTGCGAATTGATTGTTTCGCATAGGCAATGGTGGTGCTTGTCTTTGTACAAACATTCTTTGTGGACCTGGCGGGGGTAAAGGAATTAAGTTTCTTGGCGCTGTAGATTGCGTCAGAATCCTTGGTTTGGATAATATTTTCCTACATTCAATGTTTTGAAATGATATGCAGTAGCTATAAGCTGCTGCTAAAGATGTCGGTTCATAATTCCGTATGATCTTATACACATCTCCATCTAATCCTCTTATAAATGAATCAATGGCTTTTTTGTTGTAAGTTTCGATCAGAGCTCTTGATGCTTCTGGATGTGAAAATCTGTCGTCTGTATGTATCTGATTTGCGATGAGTGACAACAAGTCAAGTCTATTAACTTCATCGTAATATACTTCTAGCGATCTTCCTTTTTGTTGCACACTCATGATTTGGAAATCTAGCGTCTCTAAATCTCGCTTTTCTCCATAGTACGTTATTAGTGTTTTCTTGATTGCATTCCAATTTATGCCTACGTTGGATGCTACCAACGAATCATTTGCTTCACCACGAATCTTTCTTCGTATAAATTTGCAAATCATATGAAATTTATTCTTGTGTTCCACTGTACTGGATGCAGAAGTTTGATACAACTTTACTAAACTATCAACATCATTGATCCAACTGTTCAATTCACTTGGATCTCCTGTAAAAATGGGCAAATCTTTGACAAGATCTGGTATCTTATCAAACGAATCTGGGCTGACGGGCGTACCATCGTTTTTGTTGAAAAACAGTGGGGGATCTGAATAATCTATCGCGTGAGCTTCGACTCTTTGCTGTTGCAACTCAAGGGCTGCAATTCTATTCAAAATTTGGCTTACTTCTTCTTTTTACATTTTGAAAGAAAATTTATGCAATGCTTCTATAAATTCCTCCAGAATTGCTAATTTATTCTGCGCTCAATTTTCCTTTAGAAATTTTTTTTCTTGTTGGTGAGATTCACTTCACTTCACTTCACTCACTTTCACTTGTATTTAATAAATTTACTTTATTACTCACGTTTCACTATAGTTACAATAATAGATTCATGCTTTACCTCCTCTTACGGGGTTGATTTACTTCACCTCCTCTTACGGGGTTGATTTACTTCACCTCCTCTTACGGGGCTGATTTCGTTGCTCGGGCCTCTAATGAATTCAGGTGACTTCCTTCCTTCTCGGTGTGTTGGTGTGATCCTTTTCCTCCGGTAACGAGTTATTAGCTGCTTCCGGCTACTAAGGCACCTGTGCACACTGCTGCAATTTTTTTGCGATCAGGGGGATGATATCGCGACACGGTGTGATTCCACTCTATCGTGATCACTACACGGAACTTGCGACACGGTGTGATTTCACTCTTACATGATCACTACACGCACCTATTTTTCACAAGAGGTCCCTATTCGGGCGCCAGTTAAGCTTTGTTACGACCGTTTGGTCATAAAAAAACTTTTATTTCTATATCCTAACTTAAAAACTACTTAGTCTAATCTGTCCGCTCAAATACGTCAACCAACCGAACTGGAACGTAGAACTGGGAAGAATGAATTGTCTCTTCTCGCGCAGCTTGATGGCAGGTTGCATTGATGCGCGAACTGTTTACAATATGACGATAATCCACAAGCGCATCTGCTGACGTTGCGTTTGCTCCAGCATGGGAACTGTCCGGTGATGATCACGCGCTGCTCCATCAGGGGATGTTTACTCTTCACACGCGCTGCTCCATCAGGGGATGAGTTAAGCTTTGTTACGACCGTTTGGTCATAAAAAAAACTTTTTATTTATCTCCTAACTTAAAAACTACTTAGTCTAATCTG
>LULA01015646.1:0-29823 GCA_002091835.1 Anopheles maculatus | reverse complement strand
CACACACACACACACACACACACACACACACACATATATTTATACACCCCTCCCCAGATGGATTTGGTCGTTATCATCGCTGAGTGTATTTGTGTGTAGCGAAATACATTAAGGTGAATTAATTTACGCCCATTAGGCACAAACCCAGTCGAACGGAGAGCAAAGGCAAACAAAAGACCAGGCGTCTCCATTAGTTCCACACACACACATACCATTTACGTTTGTGCGTTCAATGGCAATTTATTGACAGGAGTGAGTCAAAGGACAACACATAAATTATTGTACACACATATCTGTTGGTTGGATTGTCCAAAAAGACACTGCAAATTGTTGCTATTCTGCTGCATTCTGTCGATGCTCCTTAAAACACCAGGCGTCTCCATTGGAGTAAGAAAAATGTGTAGCAGTACAATTTGTTGGGTCATAATTTAAATTATCGACGCTCAATCACACCACCGGGTAATGTTGTTTTTAAAATAAAGCTTATCGCTTTCGATAAAAAAAATGTACAATCAGCGTTTAAAGCAAGGCACGCCAAACAGATCGCTCAGATCGATACGGAACAGACTCTCGACTACTGATCCCGGATGCAGGTGTGCTTGTGCGGTTCAAACACGGTTCAATAATTTCCACTTGGCAGTTGTTCTAGTGGCACTTAATGATTTCACGCGCCAGACGATTTGATTGACATATTAATCTTCCCAGCGGCACATGGCAAAATTCATCAGCTAACGATAATATTTCTGTCTGTCTCTCCGTTGACATCTGTTGACGTTTTCGGAGTAGCAAAAATCTGCCAACTTCGGTCCTGCCCATCCCGCCCAAACCCCGACATCCAGCGGCCCTTGCTTACTTCAGCCCAAACCAAGAGATAGGCCTTTAAACAGGAAGTTAAACTGTATCTTTCTTTTATTTATTTCCACGAATGTAGCTAACGACATTCGATCGCACGGTGCATGTTTTTTTTTTTGTATTTGCTATTTCGAATTCCGGCATTTAACGGTCTGCTGCTGGTGTGTGCTGTGTGTTCCACTTTTTTCTTCCATATGCATGTCCTTTGCTGTTTCGTTTCGTGACATTTTGTCATCGAATCGCGACACATTTTTTAACGAGATTTCCATCGCCGAGCCGATTTTTCTCACAAACGTCACACACACATGCAGCAGCAAGGCAGTTCGCCAGAAAAAAACAGCATGGTGTGTTTTTTATTCCACTTGGCATTTTCCCTCTAAGCTATTGGCATTCTCAAATTCCACCCGGAACAGACTTGCCGATCCGTGATTTGGTGGAGTTTTTTTTTGTTGTTGTATCTCCTTGTCAATACGAAGTCACCACTTACCACGACCCAAAAAAAAACGACTGAAAAGCGTGTGATTCTATCATATCCTTTGGGAATATAGAGACCTGAAAGGCCTGTATTTCCTGTCCGTCTAGGTTAATACACACACACACACACACTTCCAGCAAAAGTTGTTTAAATATATACACAAGAAACAGAGCTCTTTCAACACTGTTTTTCTATTGCTACACTGTTTCTAACATCTACCCAGCGCTTATTGTGTTTGTGCATTCTTTACACACTCAACGTTGCTTCTGCTTCCTCAAGTGCAAAAGTCAATTAGTGCCACCAGATGCACCGGAGTGTCATAGTGTTGCTGGATTTGCTCACAGCAAACACAACACAACAACACTGCTGCACCAGGTAAAGGGGGACCTATATAAATCGTATGAACACCCGCGTATTCAAAGCATAGTAAAGTTGGACACTAGAGGACGACAGTACAACACGTAGATGGTCGAAAATTCCATCGAATGCTTTATGGCTCCATGGTTTCGCTTAGCCTAACCTTTAGTAGGAAAAATGTCAACCCGGACGACACCCTTTGCAACGTTGGAAGCTTTTGTAACAGCTTATACTTGAGAGCTTATACCACAGCAGCTTAGTTTCTGATGGTGAAAAAGTTTGGCCAAATCCCAACGCCAGTAGTTTGAAGCATGGCAAGCAAGTTCCATACAATGCTTGATACTTTGATAATAACATTTGCTATCTTTTACTTGACATTAGTATAATGTAAGACTTCAAGACTAATACTATAAAACTAATAAAACGTATTTACACTTATTTTAACAAATTCATACATGTCTATCTACAAAAAAAACATTATTTTGTTAAATTGCTTTAAACACACTTGCAACACAAGAACGTTTAATAATATACACATAGCGGCAACATTAATCCATCAACCAACAGCACAGAAACATGCAAACATACAGACACATACACAAAACAATCAATCGAAACGACACAAAAACAAAACGGTAGCTACAAACGTGCAAAAAACCATAATAGGTGAACCAGGGTACCAGAGTTCATGGCATTGTGCAGTACACTGGTGGTGGTGTTGTGCGATTGCCAGCAATAGGCAACGAGTGCGTACGAAAACTGAACTGAAGCAGTTTAAAATAAAACGGTGTGGAAAATACAAATAGTATCGGTAACGGTTGGAATAGAACCTGGGTTAATGTTGTAGTAAAATTCGCTCCAACCATCGAGCCACACTTCGGCCAGGCGTGCATTGTTTTTGTTAACTATCTGCGAGGTACCGCCCGGGAACGAGTACGGTGTCGACTTCCGGAAGACGTGTCCGACGCGGGAACAGGGCGCAATCTCTAGCGTTCCGCCGCACATCCACACCTAACCAGTTTTCAAATGCAGGATACAAAACCACGGGCACGGCGAATGTGTTTGGGTGAAATATTACGTATTCCGATGTACATTGTGATGAGCAGCAGCAGGAACGTTCAATATTGGAACCGGGGTATTGTATTATTGTTGTGTTTTGCGTCGTCCATAATAACACCAAAAAACAAGCAGGAAATGATGCAAAACCCCAATCGTGGAACCGCACAGTAACAAGGACGACGCAGTAGTTATTGTTGTTGGGGATTTTTTGTTTAGGACATTATAGATGGTGCACAATATTTTCCATCCGCATGCGATTGATTGGTTCCGTTGTTGGGGGGGGGCAGTCGAGGTTGATGAAATATAACCAACCGCAGGGAATAATACATTTCGCGAGCGTTTTGCGTTTTTGTTTTATTATAGCAACATATTCGAATGTTTTCGTTTCAAAGCATTCCAAAGGGTGCATCATTAAGTGCATTTGTTTTGCCCATTTTCAGGTGACAAGCGCGCGCGCCCGTTTTGGTTTGTGGTTGATTTGCAATTTATATATAACCCGTTGCAAAATGCGACCGGAGTTAAGAGGTGAAGAAGCAAACACACGCAACAATTTTGTACGGAAGGGAAAAGAAAAACGAGAACAAGATCAAACGGTTAATAGGTTAGTCTACGTTGTACGAGTTAAAATATAGTCAAATAATACGATTTGCCCATCTGGGGGTAAAGCTTTGATCGAACACAAGTGAAGCAGGTGTTCACGAAGAGGCCAGTTTATCAGTCAGCAACCTTTTCCTGCAAATGCTAAACGGCGCACAGCGTGGTGTTAATTGTACGACATGTGTTAAAACATCTATCTAGCTTTTTTTTTTATTAATGTTAACCAACATGCTACACAAAACAATCGCATCTACGTGTAGCGAAGAGGAGTTATTCATCCAACTTAAGCAGCACACAGGTGTTATTCTATCAATCCCGTCGGTATCCACCGGTTGTTTCAATACGCCTTTAAATTCGTTCCTCAAGTCCTTATATACGCTTAGTTACGCTTGTTGGCATATGCCTTAATCTTTGGAATCAATTGTGTGTTATGGCTGAATAATCAGATGAAAGTAGAGCTAGCTCCTTCGGTCAACAAAATCTAACATTGAGTTAAACGGGTCCACACATTATAAAAAGGATTATGTTAGAATCCAAAAACGGATTTTAAAACGACTTTGTTGCATGGTTGAATAGTTGGGAAGGAAGCGAAGTATGAGAGTTGTTTTCTCATTGTTTAAGGGCATGGAGACGAATAGTTAGAAGGAAAAACGGTTATGAATTAGAGCTGAATAAATGAAATTATCTAATTTTTGTTTCGTTTTTGGGGATGAAGGAATGATACGATTGATTGATTTTAGAAGTTTGGAAAAGAAAAAAATAGCACAACTAATACAACAAAACAAAACAAAACAAAAAAATTGCCAAACCTGGACTCATTTGATAGTAAAACTCTTTCCACTCGTCTAGCCACACCTCGGCGACGCGTGCCGCATTTTTCAGCACAATGTTCGCTACGCCACCCGGGAACGTGTACGGTGATTTGTCGCGGAACACGTGACCAACGTGCGAACAGGGTGCAATCTCGAGGATGCCACCACATTGCCATATCTGGATGGGTAAATCAAGTTAATTAATATCGTTTTGCAAAGTACACAAACTACCGCAGAAAAAGCGCTGCCTCTCTTTCGCAATGCTAAAAAGATGGGTAGAAGAAGAGCTGTTCGATGTTGACTGCTGCTGCTGCTGCTGCTTCTCTTCGTGGCGATAAGATGACATTCCAGGAACAAGCTTTATACCCTCGATACCCGCGCTAAAATCAAAATGGCACAGGGCGCACCGGGCATTACGCCAGGGATGAAATACTTACCCGGAAAGACATTTCCAGATTTTCACCACCCCAAATGTCCATGCCTTCGTCGTAGGACCCAATTTCGTAGAAATAATCCCGATCGATCGAAAACAGTCCACCAGCCATCGTTGGCGTCCGCAGCGGTGCTGTTCGGTCGTGATTGCGTCGCTGCATTTCCCGCGCCGGGACCCGGTACCTGTGCGGGAGAAGTGTGATCATTCATTAATGGCATTTGTCAGCGAGGTAGCGCGGAAGGCATCCGGCCCACCAGCAGTGGCGCTTACCATCGGAAGTTTAGCTTCCAGTTAAATCCTCCCCACGTCTGGTCAGACGCCGTCACGTACTCGAACGTTTCGTCCGATATCACGTCGATGATGGGACAAACGACCGTCTTACGGTCCAGTACGATGCGCGCCAACAGTGGCTCCAGCCAGCCCTCCGTACACTCGCAGTGTGCGTCTAGGAATGTGATCACTTGTCCCTGTGTGCGCCGTATAAACAAGATTCAAGTGAATTTTAAACTCATGATTTCGTTTTTTGTGTGTGTTACTTCACAAAACATTACTTACAAACCCTCCCCAAAAGCCACGGTGGGCCACGGGAAGGGTTGAAGAAATGTTGGCATTCTTTCAGACCGGTAACAAATTGAAGCTTGCCTGCGCCTTTCCCGCTCTCTTACCTTAACGTGTTTGGCACCGAGCAGTCTGGCACGGATCAGACCGGATCGTTTGCCGGTCCGCAGTACGAACGTTGGTACGGGCAGCGTGCTAACGTACTCTTCCAGTTGGCGGCCCAAATGTTCCCGCTCGCTCGCATCATCGACAAGGATGATTTCCTTCAGCAATGGCCGGGGCGACCGATTTATCACACTCCATATCGTACGGAGTAGCGTGCTCCAGGCTTCATTGTGAAACACAATCACGATGGACGTCGTTGGCAGCTTCGCAGAATAGTGTTTCTTTTTACAACTAGTGAGAGTGGAGAAAAAACACGACAACAAACGAAACAGTTGTTTAAATTTAGGTTATATGATTTTTTTTCTTCTTCAGCATTTCTATAGTGAAATATGGGACTATTTAATTAATTATATTATTAATGGTTTCCAGGTGATAAGGAAAAATAATCATCTCTTATCTAATCATGTGTGAAGTAGCTAGTCTTAAAGAGGAGAGAACTGCTTTTTAAATTTTGAGAGTCTTAGTTATTCTTTAAGGTAGAAGAGCTTCCTGGTGATAGTACTCCTATGGAGGAGCGTGCTACCGTTGCAAGCAGTAGATCACCGTTGGATGCTGGAAGGATCTCATTAATTCTTTCAGAAGCCAGCGGTGATTGTGAACCTAAGACGCCAGACTACCTTAACCAAGTATTTCTTCGGGATATAAAACGTCTATACCTTTCATTTCTGAAGTAATACCCTAGCTGGTAACCTGGAAATATTAGGCGAAGGCTCATGAAGGTTTTAGTCAGTAAAAACCTGGCAGTACCCCGGGGATGGTCCCCGCCACAGGTCTCGTGGGTCTCTGTTTGCAGATTTACTCTATGAAAAAAAAGAGCTTCCTGGTAGAGGTACTTAGTGATGAGAAAGATACCTAGTGAGGACAGATTATCTTTGTGAAGGCAGGAGTATCTAGTGTGAACAGAGCTACCTACTTGGGGCAGAGCTACTTAGCAGAAATATCTAGTAATGCTAGAGCTTATTCGTGACGACAGAGGGACCTAGTGCAGACAGCGTTTAAAAGTGAGGGCAAAGCTACCTAATGAAAGCAAAACATAGCATTACCATTACTCTAATGGTACCTGACGGCAGATTTGATTCAATCGCAACACATTTTAACACTACAATGAATGTTTGTGTGGTACTCAGAGGTTTAAACGCATGCATGGACATGATAGATAGAAATAAATATATAGATTTGCTTTAGGACACAACAATCATTGTTGTGAGAAAACATTAAAAAGTCGCTCAAACTATCAAATTCCCTACTTTATTTTAGCAGACCTTGGCTGTGGAGTTAAACTGTTTCATGGTTGAAACTTCATCTGTCATTGCTGCTGATAGGTTTGACGTAACTTCTGCTTCATCAACTGAAAACCCCTGTAATTCTAGAGCAAAGTCCGTTTGAAATATGTTTTACCTTGATCTGTACTGAGCTATCCGTTTCATTCACAAACTAGCTGTATGAAGCAGCAATCTCACATGCGAAGTGAAGAGTACGTTGTCCGTTTGGTAACTAAAACCGATAAATAAACCCGAACTAGCTACTCTCTGCTTGCATTTAAAAATCGGCAATCCTACTCCTCCAGGGACAGAGCTTGTGCCGACGATGAATGCTAACACAAAGCACCACCATCCGATGACTACCGGAACATTTCCCCCACGTGCCGTAGCGTGTCACACACATAACTACACCCGATAGGGTTAACACTTTGCAAACAAATCGACAAAAGGTTGTGAAACATTCTTCAACCGTGAGGTGAACCCGGTTCTGTAGATAGTAGAAATCGGGTGGGTTTCTACTGTGGCTTTTGGACTGGTTGCTGAACTTGTGAAGGTGACGGACGGTGATGGTGACCCATGTCGAAACGTCACAACCGGACGCATACAACCGGGGAAATGGAAATCGCACGTTATTTAGCATTCTGACGGTACCTGAACGAGATGACGCTAGGGCCGAACAGAGAAACAGTTATAGTTTTCCCACTGGAAAAAAGGGATTTCTCTATACGGCCGTAGCGTTTGAGATAAGAGCTTCCTTCATCCTTTCTCTCAGGCAAGTAAAGTGGGTTCTTTCTTTTGTTGCTGTGTCTAAGCTGTCATTTTCCAGTACCGTACGTGGAGTAGCTAATATTTAACATAACCCAACAATGAACAAATCTTCTCTCCTGCTTCCATCTCGTTTTCCATTAAACGAAAGAAAAGAGATAGACAAAACAATTCCTGCTCAGGGACCTGTTGTTGATACTCTCGAGAGCTTTGTACGTATCCCTGCTGCCTCGGATCGCAAACTGCTGATTTGCAACTACGAGCAGCACAGCAAAAGATTGACTTCGTTAAGTCAACTTTACGGACTTTTCCCTTCATCTCGTTAGAAGTGGAAGTGTTTTAGAGCGGCGTGTGCCTGCAACAAGGCCGGTATTAATGTCACGAGCTTCGAATGGTTTCGGCCGAGCTTCGAAAAGTACCGAAACATCTAGCCCAGACTCTCTCGCTGTTGCTGCTGCTGCTCGGTAAAACCGTCCAACCAAAATATATCTCACGTCACCGAGTAAAGACGATACACCTACCAGCCGCACAGAGTGTCACTTTGCTACGTCGTTTCGGGCGACGACTGTACTTGGCCACCTCACGGTTGTCTTCACGCGTATAAAACTGTCGTCCTATGCCTCAGCCAAAAGTATCTATCTTACCCGACGTGCACAGAGCACTCACACGTGCCGTACATGCTCTGCGCTGCTTGCTACCCAATTTGAGCGGTGTGAATAATGGATAGGTTTTTAACCAGGTTTGCAAAATCCGCTCAAATGCTACACACACACACGGTCTAGAAAAAAGTTAGTTTGTGCTTTGTTAGCTAGTTTCGAGCCGTCGTGTCTATTTACAGCTGGGAAACTACTAACAAGTGCTTTATATGATAACACAGAGCACACTCACAAAAAAAAAAAATACGAATGTCAAGCAATTTCCATTTCCCTTGCTAAATTGGAAAGAAGCATCGCCGACCGTAACCTAAGGGTTTTTTGAAGGTGAGGTGAACCCGTATCGTGTACTCCAAAAGCAGGGTTTTTCGGGATTTTTCCCCCCTTTTTTCCTGGGGAAATACTTCTAACAGAGAGTGAAAGATTCGCAGGTACCGCAGTACCAGAGCTAAACGGCATTTCTGCAATACTCGAAATGGAAACGCAAAAAAAAGGAAGGACTCTGAGCACGGTGAAAAATATGTGTCACCACAAAACAGATGAGATGATTGACGGTTATTAGATATTTCAACATCTATTTACGGAACCGGTAAGCTTTTTTGTAGAGGTAGAACTTTCCATCTGTCATTTATGGGACACCATTATTTGCATTCGTGATGTTATTATTTATGTTGCACCTTCCCCATACAAGTCCGGGACAATATCCGGCCGCTAGCTGCACGATTAGAATGACAAATGTATCGCATTAGCAGCATCATGGGCAGGTTGAATTTATGCGCAGGTAGAATTTAATCCATTTTAATACCTTGTACCGAACATGCTAGGCGTAAAATAAACAATCTGCAAATTAATCAAAGGTACTGAAGATTTCGGTAAACAGAAAATGTCTTTATCTGCTACCAGTTAAAGCTGAATTAAATCTAAAGTTGCACAGAAGAGTTTTTCATTGGGTTTCTGCAATGATTTGCATTCATATTGAAGTCTGCACCATCCGGACCGGGTTGTTTTCCGCGAAAGCTATTTCCAACCGTGACAATAAATCATGCAAGATTGATGCAAGATTTCCACCATTGAACCGGTGTAATGATGCACGAAATCGCGCCTTCAGGTTATCTGTTACAGTGGAAAGTCAAATTGCACGTACAAAGACAAGACCGGCAAGTCCACAACATCCTTGCCGCGTTCATTCGTCACTTTAAGTAATCGCTTTATACTGCAGCAGCGGACAACATTAAAGCTCAGACATTCGCAGTTACCTTTAATTTTACTTTGTTTCACCCATTTTCTCCGCACCACAGCAACAACCACAACATGCCCCATACTTACTCGTGATGGCGTACATCGGTGAGCGATCGATTCAGCCAGATCATGTCACTGGCGAGGAGATTGAATTGATTCTCTTTGAACTTTTCCTTCATCAGCTCCTGCTGGTTAGACGGAATTTTAACCGGTTTACCTGGTGGAGTGGAGAAAGAAGAGAAGGACACATAATTTTAAAAAAAGCGGTACTACACTTCATGAAACGGAAGAAAGGTGAATGAAAAATGACGATCAAACAAAGTGAGCAAGTTTGCGGGTTTTGGGTGAGACCGATGGCGTTGGACGGAGACAAGCTGGAGCTAAACTTGATTTAAATTAAGGCTATGTTTTCCGCTTCCCGAACCGAACCGAACTCCACAAGGTTCTGACGATTGAGGAGGGGGGGGGGGGGGGGGGGGGGGGGGGGCAGCGTGTACGCGGTTTTGCTGCTTTACGCTGCTACATTCAGCTTTTCCCCGATATCCTTTTTTTTCTTTCCGGTTCGATGCGATTTTCTTTTTATCGTTCTCAGTTCGCTCGATTGCAACGGACGGGGGACAGCGGAACAGCAACAACAAAAAAAACTCCAACTCTCCAGAAAGAGTGAAGGAGTGATTAATGACATTTTGGTACGATCGAATAACACCAACACCACACAGAGCACCGACAGCGAGATGAAGCGTGCCTGTGCTGGGCGGCAAGCACACAAGACGAGATTAATTCCTCCCCGGCTGTTGGCACTGATGTTCTCGGGCTACAGGAAAAACCCCCGACCACGGGTGGGGATGGTGGTGCTGGTGGTAGAATTCTCGGGCGTACCTCGGCAGGGACTAGGTGGTTTTGTGGTGGATGTTGATTTTAGCTCACAGCAGAGCATAAAATAACCATACAAAAGCTTGCGATGCGAGGGACCATCAGGAGGCAAATGCTGTAAAGAAAGAATGCTTATGGCATCTGACTGTTCCACGGGTAGGTGGATTTGTTGCTTCAGAAAATTGTGTTGCTCCACACACTGCCAGCAGGCCAGGTCGTGTCAGGAACACCGAACATCGCATGCAGAGGAAGCTAAAACCTGGAACCGACGAAAACGAACGATGTCGGCGGCATATGTGGGTGAGCGTGAACAGGGGTAGCGTGTTTAAATACCCGCAGGAGGTAAGCGATAAATTATGCTCTTAATCAATCTGCGACGCTTTTTTGCACAGGGCAGCAGAGGGCAAGTACAAAACTTGATAGAAGACGCAAAGAAAAAACCGGAAAATCAATGCAGGTTCCATCCAGGTTGTTGCTAACATACACAGGATCGAGCTGAAAAACACATTAAAAGGATAAGAATCATCGTCAACGTCGGTGTTGAAATGCATGAGCGTGTTTTTTTTATACTGCCGGCAGCGTCCTGAGGAGTCCCCGGACAATCTAAAAGGATTCCGTTGTGTATAGAGTACGACATAAAACAAGATGCTCCCACGAGGTTCCTCACTGTAGATTATTTCAATACACAATTATCGTTCTATTCGTCAGCTAAAGGCTTCTCAGAACAAAATTTGAAGATAAATTTTAAATCGTCGTCATAAAAGCGACGTTTATTGAGGAGATGTATCCAACATTTCATCCTGAAAAACTCAAACATAATTTCGTGGTAAACAATACGGTCGTAACTCTGCATGATCACCACAATTTTCCAAAACTAACACACACTTTCGGGATTCTACGACTCGCTCACTTCTATTCACAGCACCAAAACTCGTATGAACCATTCATTACCACCCATAGCGACCAAAGCGACAGCCGTGAAACGAAGGCAGCTTAATTCTCCGGCTCAGCACGATGAGCCACATAATCTTTGAACAAATTCTCCAAAAGCAGAACGACCTCACACCAACAAAAGCGGATGTGTGTAGAGAAGGATAACTTCCTTCATAAAATTATGATCACTTTATCACTTCACGCACAATGCAGTGTTAGGCACAGTGGAGCGGGAGAACACCAGCTCTGAAGTGGATTCCCTTTCGCCAACTGCTGCTGACATACGACGCTTTAAAAGTAGCTCGCTTTCTAGTAACTAGAGCAATATCGCTTTTCCTTGTTACTTTCGCACTAGCGAACAGATAAGCGCATGAAATGGGCTCCACAGTAAACCTTCTTGGAAGCTAATAAATTGAGAGTTCCGCTCCTTAAACAAACGTTTCGTAGTCCTGCTTTCAGTTCGTCGGATGTTTAGCTCGTTTTCTGCTAAAGAATGTTAATTACTGGCGTTACAGGCAAGTGCGCCTCGTAAAATGAAATAAATTCGAGTGGGAATCAACTTTGTTGCTAAAGGTGAAACTGCGCGTTGCATACTGTGCATTTTTAGCTACAAACCATCACATTTTACCAACCCATATGCCGGTGCCCATCTTTTAAAATGTCAATAAATTGGATAGTTTTACTTTCAATTATACCGAATACAGTAAAACTCATACATGACATGGTCTCAAAGCGGACAAGCATATTTTACACGCTTCAAGTAATGCTCCCGCCTTCTCTCCACCTAGCGAGCCATTACTGCCACCGCGCTTACTGTCCACAATGGATCGTTGAAAAATTAGCCCGACATTATTGGCCAGCGGTCCAGAGGCTTTTGCTTGCGTTGAAGCGAACTCGCATCATCATCACCCCTACATGACACAATGGTTTCAACAGGCGTCCAACCACCAATTGATCTGCAGTGAAATGGGGGAGAAGAAGAAAAAACACAAAAGCCCCACCGATGCACGTTGAGAGACGAAATTAATGGGAAAACTTTTACACACCACCAATATTCTCGCACCATGCTGGACCAAACTTGGATGCGCGCGTGGTTGATATTGTCCGAACGTGTTTCGGTGGCCTTTTGTTTGCGAGGCTGGTGGAAATCCTCGTTCGCACAGCGTAGGAAAAATTCCTAGATCTGTACGGGGCATTACACGCGTCGCCTACCGAAAGGAGTGGGAGAGAGTTAATTCTCTGAAGCTTTCAAAAGGTTTACCGGATCCATGTAGCGCTAATGATGGAACAGTAATGCATACACACAATAGACAATCACCTAGAGGCAATGGCAGATAAATCCTTTTACATAAGTAAACTAATTTCGATTACTTCTTACTATTACTTCTATAAAAAGCTGTTCCAAGAAATAGTCTTTTTCACCATTTGTTCCTAATGCTTCACCCAAACTTAACACTGTTTGCTGAATGCTACAAAGTAAGACGTTGTATGTTGTGTTTCGTTAAACAATTCCAAGACAATACTGTCACAGGATGGCAACGGAACCGTGAAAATCCATGACCTCAACCATGACCAAACTTACCGATGATCGGGTGGACTCCGTTGGGGCTTCGGAAAAGTTAAGCTTACTCATTCCCAACCCTCAAACCATCGGGGGCACCAGAGACCGTCACCAAATCCCCAATGTCACACTACATTGCTCTTCTATTTTGCTTTGCTTACATATCACATTATTTGTAGTGATATCCCTCTAATATCCCGAGACACCGAGTGACCGACCAGGGGAAGAACTATATCCACACAATCCTGTGCCGCACCAACCAACTTACCCATTTCTCCGGGTCGTCCGTAATTTTCGACGACCGTTGGTGCCGGTCGCCATTTCTTTAGCTCCTGTGGCCGGTACGTGCGAGGCATTGAACTGTCCGCATCGCGACTGCCACCACCACCACCACCACCACCATAGCCACCCGGGTCACCGAAGTTGTTCGAGTTGGTGTCAATCTCCTCCGCATCTACGATGGGATCGTCGTCCTCGGGGGCCGCCGCCCTTCGCTGCTGCTGCGACTGTCGTGCTGCATGTGGTACCTGTAAGTTGCAAAGAAAATGATCCAATTAAAGAACATTACTGAGGAGTCAGGATAAGCTTAAGGGAATACGAACTCCAAATGATACTGGTCCGATAGCAGAGTTTTAATTTTTGGAAGAATAACACTCTAATATTAACCAAGTAGCTGAAGATGTTGCACAAATGATCAAATACGAAACGTTTAATTACAGCTTGCAGTTCAAATAACAAACGAATGATTCTGAAGTAAGACATAACCCGCATGCGGGACTCATCTGCTTCTATATCTACATGGCAAGATGGAACCCACTAACTTTGATGAGGTTATTATTCAACTTTGAGCTGCTACATTCCACAGGTGGAAGCAATTTGATGTGTGTGTTTTTTTTTTGTTCTACACCAAGCACACCAGAAGAGCGCCAGACGCGTTTGAAATAACGACGAACGATGCTATCGAAGCATATTTCGCTATCATCAACATCTTCATGATGAAATTCTACCATTTGGTAACGTGCTCAGAACGTACTGCCCTGCACGCGCTTGATTGCATATCGGGGAAAACTGTGAGCAATTAGTAGGAAATGTTAATGAAGTAATTAAGCAGTTAGCACTGTGGTAAACGAGGCTCGTACCAACGGTGGTACTTAGTGCATTAAACAGTTCTCCATACACCCCATAAACATCTTTCACTCAGTGCGTTGCAGGTTTATGTGATATGGCAAATTATATGGCATGCATGCATTTAGGCAGTCGGGTAATTATAATTAAATTTAAAATTACAAAACGATGCAATAGAAATCAAAATTTTGTGAATTGCATAGCAATAAATAAATAGACGATATTTAAAATTATGTCTGCCAATCAACTGTCACATCTAATTAGGCAATCAAAACATAGGTTTTTGAGACAAGTGGTAAGCAATGTATAAACCTTTTGTGCATACCTGTTGCGAAATTTAGTAATAAATCCTGATGGCGTAGTAGAACCTGTTAGGACCTACCCACTAAATGACTGTCTTAATAAATAAATGTCTTAAAGCGAAACTGAAACGTTCGCTCGCTCTCCCAACGGTAGAATATATTCTAAACTGGCCCCTCATTGTTCTCATACAATGATTCCAGTGGGAGGGTAAAAGGTTCTATGCTGAAACTGATTCTTACTCAAACTTTACGTCGCATCCTCACCCAAAAACTTCTGTGCAGAACATTTTCCACTCGAATGAAATGAATAAAACGCATCGAGGGATGCATAATCCGCACCACGAACTCGGCACCATCCGGGCTTTCGACGTATGCAAACTTTAGCCAAATGTCCGCTCCATCAGTGCTCGTCTGCCACGGCGTTCCATGTTGTGTATCGCTCGGTTACTGCCTTTTCCGCTGTACTACCAATACCAAAATCCGGTGTAAGTGAATAAATAAATAATATATCAACTTTACGCTTGGATAAGAGGCACTAGATGTTTTTTTTGTGAGGTTAGTGTTTGATGGTGCAAGTTTTTGCAAGGATGCAATGAATTGAAAACACACCTTATATCGTAGAATAGTGCATCTTTGTTTGTTAAACCAATTTGATACAAAAACCACGAGCAGCTTAGTATGAATGAAAATGATAAATTGTTTTTCATCTTGGGGCTTTTATAGTTGAGTTGTTTTGAAATTCAGTTCAGTTTTTTGCTGTTTTTATTTATCAGTATTCTGTAGTGTTCTATTTCTTTCTTTTTTATAGCAACTAAACAACTCCGTTTCACCTGAATATCTTCATCAGCCATAGCAATCAAGTACTGCTTACAAAGGAACAGTACCGGATGGGATTCGATACCAGATTCTGAATAGCAAATAAAACATAACATCAAAAGTCGCCTCTTTATATGTAAAAGATACCCTTAAAGCTTATATAGTTATCCAACAATTTTCTACATCACACCGAAATTGAATCGATAAGAAATCCCAAGTTAGCTTCCGAAGTAAAATAAGATTTTTGTGGTCGATTTCTTATCCGCCTTACTCAAACTTCCATAGAATACACTTTCAGCCCAGGTATTTCTCACCTAGATTAACGAATGCATCAAAAGGCTTGCCGATTGTGGATCCGGTGCTACAATATATTCACATGGAAATTTAATTTTCTTTCCCACGACATCCTGACTTTCCTTGAGGGGTGGGTGGCTTGTGGTTCCGGCTCATGCTACTATTATATTCGATTTTGGTGTTTTCTGCCACTCTGGTCCCTCTGTTTTCTCTTGCACGGTTGTATGTGCCGAATGAAGGATGCACGTACACTTCACATGGTAATTGCATCGCATCGGTAGGTGCAGAAAGCTTGCCGACTTACTTTGAATTTGTCACAGTTTGTGGTGTCTATAGCACAAATAAATCAATGATCATGGAAGGCACACATTCCACTGCGAAGGAATTTCAATGCACAATTCATCGTATAACAAATTCAATTGTATCGAGAATTGCATTGTTGAGGGGGATGCATGCCAGCTGATGTTAGGGGTTAGAGAAAGGATACATCATATCCATCTTGTTTGGTAGAAGTTGCACAAAACACGACAATAAATTCTTACTCTCTCTCTCTACCTCACTCACCGAATAAGGTCCTATATCATCGACGGTCTATGTGTCGATTCATCAAAAAATTTGCCTAATGGGAATCAAATTCCACTTAAGTACAATTAATAAACCGCGTCGCTTATTAGTAGTAGCAAATAATGATGTATATACAGTGAAATGAATTCGATGCACACCACAGAGAAGCAAATTTTCCAAAATCATAATTAAAATCTAATTAAAGGATTGTTTCAAGTTCAGGCTATTTCCGCACAGATTGACAAATAACAACACCCATCACAAACAGCTCAGTTCATTTGATGAGTGCCGAAAATTGGCTCGTGCTCTGGGAGATTACTCGTGTATAAAATAGTTCAATAGACGACATATCACACGGTGCACTGTAGCACCAAGGCAAACGCATATTCACACACACACACATCACTATATGGGAAGCGCATGGCAATCTACAGGCAAAATCCTTCCGCACTCATCCTTGCTCCATCTCTACACCAAACCACGAATTCATTTCGTTGCACCAAAAATGCCCAATCGACGTAATGAGCAATTTGTTTAATCGCATTTCGCTGTCCCTTTAATCATGGTCTTGCATTGTTAGCTCTCCGGGTATGCATTTGCATCAGGAGACCCCAACCGAGGATTTGTGGAACAAAATGGGTCAATATTTAAAGTCAGTGGCTGCTACAGCTAACGTTCCCGTAACAGCCCTGAAAGGGCTGGGTGTGGAAATAAATTAAATTTCTGAAATCACTAAAATGACAACCGCTGCAACCGTCGCTTCTGCCTGCGGGTCAATTAATTAAAAGTAAGTGATTTAATTTCTCGGTAATATGACCATCAAGCGTACTTCGTGTCGGTGTGTGAAAACAGAAATTATCACTAACAATTCTGACGTCAGTTACAATAAAAATTTTTTATTTGAACAAGGAACGATATTACGGCAATGAATACCGTTCAATAATGATGTTTTTAGATGTAGACTCAGATTACATTAGGAACAAACGTGCTATAAAATACACTATTGTATCATTTTCGACTTAAATTCCTTTTCACAGATTCTAATCATGCTGTTTCTAGCGAATGACTGATGGCACACACTACGTTGTGAAGGGATTAATGCGTAACCGTGATAAACCGTTTCAAACCCATACGTGTGAAATAGGCTAAACACGGTAGAGTCGTGAAATTGACTGAAGAAAACGAGGTGTTAACGTATCCTGTCAGCTCGTACCGGGACGGAAACAGTAGTGCATTGCTGATTTAATAAATCTAATCTGCAAACCATGACACTGACGGCCTGCTCGGTTCACACGACCGTTATTGCTTGAAGGCAAGAAAATGTGTTTTTAACCTAATACACACAGCATGACAGTCTCCGGGAGCATTAGCATGTGCAGCGTAAACTGAAACTGAAGTTTCATTTGAGCTGAGAAGCTCGCCGTAGCTTGTATTAGAAACTGTGCCGAGCTAAACCGCACGCTTTGTGCGTTACCGATGGAATGAAATTTTGCAAGGTAGATAACGTTTATTTCCTCTTCCAATATATTATCCTAAAGCATTACTTAATTAAGATGCCGAGTCTCGGAGAATGAATGCACGATAATGGCACTTCATCGGATGCGGACGATGAGAAGTCGTTGTGTCGTACGATCGAAAGGACAATTTCGTAACATTTGCAACCAAACTCAATTGGTTGGTAAATCTTCATTAATTAGTTTACTCAGGATAGGTGCTTGTGCACCCATCATAGGTGGACGAGATTATGCCAAAGTCTACTGTTGGTGTCCTTGTTCTTATCGGGTTTGTACAGAGACATGTAAAATGTGACTTTCAGTAGAATAGAAACTGGTAAGAAATTCTTCTTCTTTATTCTTCTCTGGCACTACAACCTCAGAAGGTTTTGGCCTGCTGTTTCTAGCTTTCTGTGACTTGGATTTACCCGTAGCTGGATAGTCAGTCCAGAGCACGGGAAGGCGGTCCGACGGGATTCGAACCCCGGTCTTGCTGTGTGAAGACCGGCGCCCCGGGAAGAAATTAGTAAAATTAGTAAATAATCAAATCTGAGTGCAGATATAATGATACAATGAAACTTATAGCATGTAAATTACAATTATAGCATGAAACTTATAGCATGAAGCTACAAATCTACAATCTAAAATCGAGTTTAAAAGTTTTTCAGACCAATTACAAGTTATTGCTAATGGATAATTTAACAACTCATGAAGAAAACATAGATATTGCTGCTTAGTTCTTTGTTGTCCTTGATGGTTAGATGCCATTTCAAAAACAACATTCTGGACGTCCAAAATTGACCGGATTTAAGCGACGAAACAAACTGTAGTGTGGCTCATGCTCAAGAAGTCTCATTTCTCGTATACGACAGTAGCAAGAACAGAGCCTTAGATCAAATTAAAATAAGCAAATAATTTATAGAAACATTAAACAAAAGGTTTTTTTTAATTTATCCTACAATATTACGACTTGTGCCGCTTTGTCTCGACAATGGCATTGCGTATCAAAATGCATTACCCATCGCATGTGCAAATTTTGCAATTCATGACCGTATGGACGTATCGTATTGGAGAAATACGAATATCGATCTAAATGCGGCAGCTGGTCATGATGCAGTAATTGTTTCAGAATTGGAACACAGTACGCAATCCATCTGGTGCCCATGCCCCGACAGATGACCATCATTGTACGAACACTTGAAACTACAGCAACAATTAATTATTGTACCTATCTATTAAGATACTTCTTTCTCTCATTACGCGTATAGTTAAATGTTAGATATAGGCGCTTAGCCAACTTTCAAACGTCATTACCACATAAAGCCGTTTGTGCTTACAATCCTCCAATTCAAATCATGAAAGGTGAGCCGAGAGAGCAAATTAAATAAACGCAAGAACCACCAGCAACACACAATACGAAATCATGCATTAGTGATGCTATTATGCATGCAAAGTGCTATGGAAAGGTCTTCTTCTCTCTTTTCTCCATCCCTATGTCTTGCGCAAGAAAATGCACAAATGCAGGATCACTTCTTGGTGAACGTTTGCAGCAAGAAGGTTTGCATTCATACGGCAGGTCCGGGCTCTTTAACTATCATCATTGCAAATTCGAATCCACAAACACAATAGTTCAATTTTGTGAAACGTTTAACTCAAACAAAAGGACTTCCTTCCTTTGTGGTGTATGCGAATCGCAAAAGCTGCTTTATCCACTTCCACTTCCACACAAACTACACAGTGACACAGTGCAGAAGGTGGGTGTCCCCCGCCGTGCTACAAAACCTACAGGCCCGCAGTTTCTCTAACTATTGGATAACTCAACGAAGATACTGCCAGCAGGAAGCACATGCACATTCTATGTCATCAAGCGCCACAATATTGACAATGATAAACAGTTGGATAGGCGGATCGGCATACAGTCGCAAACGCTCGATACACGGTCTAGCAATAGGGTACACACGGTTTGATTCATTTCGAATTCGTGATTCCGGTGTATCCTGGTTTTATGTACAACAAAAAAATCGCCTATTTGATTCCACCAAATCCATTTCAGTGTCGCTTTTTCTTTTTGTTGTTGTCGTGTTCAAACTTTGTCCTTTGCTCGATGCAATATATACGTTCCGTTGGAAATTGCACGAGTACAAAATACACCTGTTCCATTCTTTGCCGCCCCGAAAACTGCATATTTACAAAAAGGGGCTTTCCGTGTCACATTTACCACATCATGCGAACACACAGGCGCACGCGTCATCCACGACATATTGTTGACTTTTTATCCTATTGTGCCCGGGAATCCTTTCATCCGCATCCTGCAGTGGTTGCATCGTAGTGCCGCTTTTCTGCCGCAAGCTGTCCATCATAGTAAATATCGGGCACCCAGGACACGATGCAGGATGTGGGATATTAATCCCTTCGACAGATTCTTTCAGTTTGGTGTGTGTTCCAATGAATGCGATATCGCACCCACCGGATGCCTATTATACGGGTGTGGATTCGTGCATATTTCAATTAATTAGTCGGAAATATTGTTCCCGCTTTCAATGTTTATAATCCCATCAATTATCGTTTTTGCCCATTTTCATTTCTTTATTAATTTCGCTCGTTTTCCATTGATTTCTTATTTTTTCTTCAAATCGTTGAAACCATACGTGGTACATTGTGCGGTGGAAAGAAAATAAAATTATACTATAATGAAAGTAATAAATGTTTGAGAAATATAACACATTAAACAAATTAACTTTCTTCGTTTGCATTATCTTCCAACAAAGCCAATATTCATAGTCGAGCCGTGCATAATAAAGTAACCCACTCTAGAACAAAAATTTAAACATTCCATGTATGTCGACATACTCCCTCAGGTACCGGTGGGTTGTCTGAAATCATGCACACTGTTGCACCCCTACACACAGCTTCCTTCCGCAACACAAACGTACTTTTGTACCTAGCTGTACTACCGGGTACTACGGAGAAAGCTTAAAATATACCGACTTTGAAAATGATGCTGATCCATTATAGTCAAAGGTTAGCAGCACATACCACAAGTGGACCACCACCGGCAGCAACATCCCCCAACGGTAGCATTAATTTCCACAAAACTTCCCTCCCATTACTATCGGAAGCAGCAGCTCGTCCCCCGTTTTAGCACTCACACTTATCGAACGACTTTTCGAGCCTTTTTTGCTGAAGAAGTTTCCGTTTTTTTGGAGAGGAAAAGTGTAAAAGCGAAGCATAAAGTACAGCTTTTTATCACTCATTAGGGAATTATCCCTTCCGCTGTGGGACAGTTTTTTTGTAGTGTTTGTTTTGTAGGATAAGCTTCAAATTTTGAACCCAAAGTTCCCGTCCGCGTCGGAAGAAGCATGGGATAAAGAAAACTGTACCAAAAACAAAACTGCACACAATGCCATTTTGGTGTTTCGGAACTGATAAAACAACCAACCGGACGACTTGGTGTGAGAGCATCGCGAGAGAGAACGAAGCAAAGAAAATGTGTGAAAGGTATGAGAGCAATATTGTAAATTTAAACAGCCATCCGTGCGACTTTTGAGTACTGCGGTTAGGTGATAACTACCCTCATTTGGGACATAAAAGGATTCTATCCCGGCTTCTTTGCTTCTGCCAAAAGGGATTTTCGGATGCGATGGGTTGAACAGTTCAGTATTCGAACCATGCGGTAGAATGCACCTTACAGTCGTTTAGCACTAATCACACAATCACGAAAGAACAACATAGCGCCATGAACAAGCAGTATATATTGGGACATTAGACTACAGCTCTCTTGGGCCATGCGTTTCCTAGTAGCACGAAGAAAGAAGCAATGCAAATACGTGTTACCGGTGCAAATCACAGCTCCACATAAAATAGGCCCGTGAGAAGAAATGCTTTTCCTACATTGTGAGCGAAAACAGAGAAAAACAGTCTGCGTATAATAACCGCGTTAGCACTGTGTTTCCCATAGCTCTGGCGATGATTATACTCATCGGCATGCTCACCCTACGACAGTAGCTAACACTTTTGTTCAAGGGCTGTTAAGCAATATGGTGATGCGAGGCAGAAATGATTTCTCATCACAACGTACGCGCTGCAGCAAACTGTGACCAAGGTTATGGGCCTTGATTTTGCTCCAGTTTCCATGCAGCTTCAATGTCGTTGCGCGTACTAACCTAATAAACGAACGCAGATGCAGCCAGCTGCCACCGATACTACTATCACCACCATTACCGGGACGAGCAGTGCAGTGTGATGATTCGTTGATTGCATTGCAATTCCAATTTTATTTTGATTTGACGTCACTCAAGCTCATTTGTACGATCGACGAATGTCTGAATATGTTATATCCATTTGAAAAAAACATTGAACTTCACGTGTTACATAGACGAGTGCCTGTTTTGTATAAAAGAAGAGATTATTGCTCATACCTTTATATCCAGTAACATTTTTATCTATTTCGTTACGGATAGTCGAGCTTACGAATGATAAAAACCTCAGCAAGAATGAAATTTCGCTCAAACACAGAAATGCCTACCGTACCCCAACAGCGTGTTAATTAATTAACCAAACAAACACGATCTAAAAATAATCAAAACGTGCCTTTTAGCTGAGCCTGTCTGTCTGTCTGTGTGTATTGTATTTCAAGGAAGCCTCTGTGTGTGCATTGTGTGTGCAGAGCAAAAAGGAATTCTGAATGTGTAAAGATAGAGGACATTTTTATCACAGCAAATACCCTGAAAAGTTTACCTGTGTACAGGGGTTTCACGATGAAGCAGCTAAATTCGAAACATTGTAGATTCTATTCCAGATAAAATGGAATAGATCTAAGCGAAATGTTTCAGTAATTATTGTGCTGAGACATTGACTCAAAAACTGTTTATGCTTCAGTAATGGACTAAAAACCAAATTATCCTTTTTAACGATAACTACCAAAGCACTTTCGGCTTTTAACGATACTTATAACCTGTTCAAATTTAATGTCCCTGTATGCCATCGTAATGTCCGTCTTCGTAACCACCTAGCAACATTCCGTTTCATTTTCGTTGCAGATACGGGACAAAAACGATACAAAAAAGTCAGTTTTAACAGGCCAACAGCTCTTACAGCCACAAGATCAAACCCACCAAGCACTTACCTTGCTTAAGAAGCTTGACAAATCGTTTATTTTGGTTTATTTATGGAGCATATACTACATTAAACTTTTGACTTTTAGGTTGAGATCTAACACTATCAGCGGTGGTTGATTTTAAATGGCTGTTAATATAAAGAGCTAGCAGCTTTTGAGCTGCAAAATACAAAATACATAAAACAAAATTTTCCAAAGGCCATAATAGAGCCAGCTGGGGCGGCCCGGTGGTGTATACGATAGCGGCGCCGGTCTTCACACGGCAGGACCGGGGTTCTAATCCCGGCGGACCGCCGTACGCAGGACTGACTATCCAGCTTCGGGTATAACTAAGTCACAGAGAGCTAGCAATTGCTAGCAGGCCAAGACCTACAGAGGTTGTAGTGCTAGAGAAGAAGAAGATAATAGAGCCAATTATCACTTCATCCTGCATTTTTTTCTGCATTGTATTAAAATTTAGAAGATGTTTTTGTTTTTTGAGTGAACCCAAAACTGTGCCTTATTAAAAATAAATATCATACAAAGCTTTAAAAAGTCCACAATAACCATAGTACACAGCATTGCTGTTACATTATTCAAGTTCTGCTACTGTACAACCACTATTGTGCGCCCATTTATTTTCAACATTGTTTTTTTCGCAATCATCAATGAGAAAACTTTTTCTTGGAAAATGCCACCTTGGCACGATTGACGGTCACATTTTCGAAACGTAATTTACGGACTACAAAACTTGCGCAAACGTTCCGATTTACATCATAACGATAAAAGAGGAAGGAAATTTGCTTAGTTTGCTCATTTCAAAGAATGACACCATGTACCATGAAAGAAAATGTGAAAAAAAACGGAAAAACGGAAAACCAGGAACAACGAATCAAGTATAATGGACGGGAATAATGAAACATTTGGTGCGTTCCGAACAATACCGCAGCAGTAGATAGGTGGGGTGTACAGAGCGTTAGAAAGCAAAATAGAAAAGAAAGCTTACAAAATACTTACAAAGGTAGGGAAGAAGTTCTTCAATAAACATGTACAGAAGATATATAACCACGCTTGCGTCCAAAACTCGCTATGTAAACGAGAACATATAAAAATCTTATTTAAGCAAAAGCTATGAACTGAAATAAAATAAATGTGTCAAATGCTTGACACTGGAGCAAAACAAACGGAGCAAAACAAATTTAAATAAAAAATATTCCCAAAATAATTCATTGAAATTTATTCAAAACTTAATGAAAGCATAACACTTCTTTTTTTTTGTTGGCAGCCATTTTACCACCTCAAATCCATTCTAATAGCTCCGATCACTATATAAATGTTTATTGTAATGGTAGGCGCACTGCCATTCGCAGCACATACTTCGCGAATGGTCGGGAAGCGATAAAATGAAATTGTCGCGGCACTTATGCCCAAGTGCTTCTCTCCGGGTCATCGTTTTCATTCCACCGCTTTCGCGCAGGAAGAAATTGATGTGCCGTCTTGCGATCTAAACTCACATTTGAATTGCTCACGGAAGTTGCGGAGCCCTCAGCCCTAAGGAACCTGACAAAACACACTTTTCACTTTTCACCATGGCCACATTTCACTCACCAGCGGCAGCAAAGAATCTTTTATAGTCGAATGAAATGAAAATCGAACGAAATAAATCTTGCACCACACCAAAGCGGTCGCGTATCTCTGCTCGCTCGCGAAACAGCCGTCCACACGATCAACCGGGAAACATTGACTCGCGCTGGAGAATATCAGGCCCGCGCAAGTGTAAAATGTAATCGCAGCAACAAATAAAACCTGCGCGCGATATATTCGCACTGCGCTGTCTGCCTGCCTGATGCCAGAAGTTTATGGTGATAAATTTTATTTAAAAAGATGAATGGTTCTGCGTATGAACACGGGTATCATTCTAAACGGCTCGCAGTTCCAGCACGACTCATCAATGAAGGGAGCAAAATTGAAATAAAATTGTTACAGCCTGCAGGCTGGTGAAAGGCAAATAAAATGTTTACCGTGCGCTTCAACCATGTAACCTTTACCTTTCTCATGAGGTTCTCGCCGCATAGGCTTGCTTGCCGTTTAGAATGATGAACGGAATTATTATTATGCCGGAGGGGAGGGTAAAAAGTCACAAAGGCTTATGTCGATACGATTTTTAATGTTTGCTTTCAATTTTACTGTGAAAATAACATAAAATCGACCCGGGATATCACATAAGGTTGGGGTTTTTTTTTGCTGACGCAAAGATGTAAAGCCGTAACTCATGTGGGATGATGTGACGGAATTACCTCGTGTGCGCTGACAAAATAGGTTGAGATTTTTAATGATTGATTTCTGATGCCACATTCGGATTAAGTTAATATGCGTAATTCATAATAAATGTCAACTAAAGAAATGTCAGTCAGTCCGGATGAATGCTGAGTTCTGATTTATGGTTAAAGATGATTGGAAATGGAATCAATGTACCCTACTTGGTTTTATTTCACTTAAATTTTGTATTTCGTAAGAGATAAAAACAGAACTTTTATCAGTTAAGTAATGGTTATTGAAGTTAGTATCTTCTTCTTCTTCCTTGGCACTACAACCTCGTGAGGTCTTGGCCTGCTATTGCTAGCTCTCTGTGACTTAGTTTTAACCCGTAGTTGGATAGTCAGTCCTGCGTACAGGGAGGCGGTCCGCCGAGATTCGAACCCTGGCCCTGCCGTGTGAAGACCGGCGCCGCTATCGGATACACCACCGGGCCGCCCCAAGTTAGTGTAGATCTATCTGTAGATCTCTATTGAAGTTAGCATAGATTGCATAAAGAAAAATCTTATGTATATCTTTGTTCAAGTTCAAGTAAACAGACTATATCCGAACAAGGAATATAAACTTGAGCACAGTGCTAGAATATTAAAGTGATGTCGGTAACATCACGCCAAAAATGTTTAAAAATCAATCTTTTAACATTGCTTGTCAAATACATCGACATCGCAAAAGTTTTTTGACAAATCAGCCGAAACGGGTCATGTTTTTGCTTCTTCTTTTATTTATTAATCTCAGTTTGAAGTGCCAAAAAACACTAATTTGAACAAATCAAAGCACGTAACACAATCCAATCAGGTCAACTCAGAAAACACACTCTGTTCCATTTTTTTTTAACGTATCCATAGTTCTACGATGCTCAAGTTTTCATCTTGTTGTGTTAGTAGAAATTAGCGGGCATTTCCAGAGCGAAAGAGAAAGAGAAAAAAATGCTTTTTTCCTGCAGAACATTCTTTTCAATCAAATATGTTATGTTTCAATTTTTCAAGTCACCGCTATTGTAAAAGTCGTCTGTACCATCACCGTTTTGTGCGTGTGCGTTCTATGCATGTACAGTGGAATATTTTTGTCATCTCATTAGGATGGTTTAAGACCCAATTTTAATGAATAATTACCGTGCAAAAGCTTTTACCAATTTTTTTCTTTTTTCGCCTGCCAGCATCTCCTCTCGTTATATCGTGTCAAGAGATATTCTGAGAAGGCATGGCACGCAGCAAGTAGAGCAAAATATAAATTAGTTTGAAAGTCTTAAGCACTGACAGTGTAAGCAACATTACGTGGACTACCTTAAGCTAATTCGTCAATGACAAAACTTTATTAAATCACCATTTACCGGTCGGAATTTTTTTTCCTAGAAGGAGCAACATTTTTAAGATAATTGAAGGAATAGAGGTAGAAAAAATTCACATGCATATTTTAAGGAGCAGCCACAGAATATTTCAGGAAAATTCTTGGAAGGCAACAACTGACCCTGGAGGGTTGAAATTCAAACAAAAACGTTTCACTGCAAGCGATTGCAAATTTGAATTGTTAGTTCTAAAAATAATTATTTAGTTTTATGCCAGTGATTTTTATCTTTGCCATATGCGTCCATTATTAGTACGAAATTTGACACTGAGATGGCGCTGCTATCTGGCATAGCTTCTCATTCTGGCATGGCATTACTTTGTAGCGTTTCATTGTCATATGTCGATGTTTTACCATTCTACTACACGATTTTAAGTTCTTTTTATACTTTTTAAAATATACATACTATACAAATACACTTAATTTTTAAATCATGATTGACAAAATGTTTAAAAATCAATCTTTTAACATTGCTTGTCAAATACATCGACATCGCAAAAGTTTTTTGACAAATCAGCCGAAACGGGTCATGTTTTTGCTTCTTCTTTTATTTATTAATCTCAGTTTGAAGTGCCAAAAAACACTAATTTGAACAAATCAAAGCACGTAACACAATCCAATCAGGTCAACTCAGAAAGTTAGATTGTCGGTCGGTGTATTAATGAAGAACGAAAAACAAACTTAAATAGATGAATACAGTGTAACATTCTACTTTTATTAAAACCACGTACTCAATCCGAACAAAGTCTAAGCTCGGTACGGTTCTTGACCTCACAATTCTGCCGGTTAAGGAATAGCGGAGAGATCGTCTATTGTAATCTTAACTATCATGTAGCATTAGTTGCAGTTGTAGGAAGACTATCAAATTGGACGATATAAGACGAATTTATTTTTATCTAAAATTCTTTCCACTACAAAGGTTCTCGTCTAGCATTGCGCAGTTATTTCTTTTTAGAGAGAACATTGAAATTTGTAATCACATTTACGGAATTGCCAGATGGACAGACTGAAAGGTGCGATTTAGACACAAGAACACTACCACTGGTTGGTGCCACCGTGAAGGTACCCCCGGGAAATAGTGTTATGCCAGCATTGATGTACGATTCCAGCTAAAATGTCGAAGTTGAAAAAATAAATAAATTACTCATCAAATTCTATCATTTAGACACAAGAACACTACCACTGGTTGGTGCCACCGTGAAGGTACCCCCGGGAAATAGTGTTATGCCAGCATTGATGTACGATTCCAGCTAAAATGTCGAAGTTGAAAAAATAAATAAATTACTCATCAAATTCTATCAAACAGATCACACAACACGATAGCTTACATAGACCATCATAGTGTAGCCACGATGTTTCACGTTAGCACCGTTGTAGCCCTTCTCGCTGAGTTCCTGCACGGCCACGTTGAACAATTTTGGCACGATCGCGTTCAGACGTCGCCGTACGCTACAACCTCGTGAGGTCTTGGCCTGCTATTGCTAGCTCTCTGTGACTTAGTTTTAACCCGTAGTTGGATAGTCAGTCCTGCGTACAGGGAGGCGGTCCGCCGAGATTCGAACCCTGGCCCTGCCGTGTGAAGACCGGCGCCGCTATCGGATACACCACCGGGCCGCCCCAAGTTAGTGTAGATCTATCTGTAGATCTCTATTGAAGTTAGCATAGATTGCATAAAGAAAAATCTTATGTATATCTTTGTTCAAGTTCAAGTAAACAGACTATATCCGAACAAGGAATATAAACTTGAGCACAGTGCTAGAATATTAAAGTGATGTCGGTAACATCACGCCAAAAAAAAATACGACGTATTCTGATGTGACAATCACAACGATATTTCTGACTCGGCTTCGAAGTGTTGAAGTGTGCTGCAAGCGGGAAAATTGTCAGAAATTGGAATGAGAGAAAATAAACGATTTACGCAACCCTCCACCAACCTCAACGCCCTTTTCAGTCATTTCATTCATTTCACAACACAACTTGACTCACATTAACAGCAGTTGTGTTATGCTGCTCCAGGAACCACCATCTACTACGTCAGCTTCCACGAGCACAAGACGGAACCGGCATACCGTTGACGCTATGGCGCCCGAGAACGGGAAAATGAATTTCACATCGTTTTGCTCTTTAATTTGCTTTTCCCTATCCACACCATCCACATTCGCGGCACACACTCTGTTCCATTTTTTTTTAACGTATCCATAGTTCTACGATGCTCAAGTTTTCATCTTGTTGTGTTAGTAGAAATTAGCGGGCATTTCCAGAGCGAAAGAGAAAGAGAAAAAAATGCTTTTTTCCTGCAGAACATTCTTTTCAATCAAATATGTTATGTTTCAATTTTTCAAGTCACCGCTATTGTAAAAGTCGTCTGTACCATCACCGTTTTGTGCGTGTGCGTTCTATGCATGTACAGTGGAATATTTTTGTCATCTCATTAGGATGGTTTAAGACCCAATTTTAATGAATAATTACCGTGCAAAAGCTTTTACCAATTTTTTTCTTTTTTCGCCTGCCAGCATCTCCTCTCGTTATATCGTGTCAAGAGATATTCTGAGAAGGCATGGCACGCAGCAAGTAGAGCAAAATATAAATTAGTTTGAAAGTCTTAAGCACTGACAGTGTAAGCAACATTACGTGGACTACCTTAAGCTAATTCGTCAATGACAAAACTTTATTAAATCACCATTTACCGGTCGGAATTTTTTTTCCTAGAAGGAGCAACATTTTTAAGATAATTGAAGGAATAGAGGTAGAAAAAATTCACATGCATATTTTAAGGAGCAGCCACAGAATATTTCAGGAAAATTCTTGGAAGGCAACAACTGACCCTGGAGGGTTGAAATTCAAACAAAAACGTTTCACTGCAAGCGATTGCAAATTTGAATTGTTAGTTCTAAAAATAATTATTTAGTTTTATGCCAGTGATTTTTATCTTTGCCATATGCGTCCATTATTAGTACGAAATTTGACACTGAGATGGCGCTGCTATCTGGCATAGCTTCTCATTCTGGCATGGCATTACTTTGTAGCGTTTCATTGTCATATGTCGATGTTTTACCATTCTACTACACGATTTTAAGTTCTTTTTATACTTTTTAAAATATACATACTATACAAATACACTTAATTTTTAAATCATGATTGACAAAATGTTTAAAAATCAATCTTTTAACATTGCTTGTCAAATACATCGACATCGCAAAAGTTTTTTGACAAATCAGCCGAAACGGGTCATGTTTTTGCTTCTTCTTTTATTTATTAATCTCAGTTTGAAGTGCCAAAAAACACTAATTTGAACAAATCAAAGCACGTAACACAATCCAATCAGGTCAACTCAGAAAGTTAGATTGTCGGTCGGTGTATTAATGAAGAACGAAAAACAAACTTAAATAGATGAATACAGTGTAACATTCTACTTTTATTAAAACCACGTACTCAATCCGAACAAAGTCTAAGCTCGGTACGGTTCTTGACCTCACAATTCTGCCGGTTAAGGAATAGCGGAGAGATCGTCTATTGTAATCTTAACTATCATGTAGCATTAGTTGCAGTTGTAGGAAGACTATCAAATTGGACGATATAAGACGAATTTATTTTTATCTAAAATTCTTTCCACTACAAAGGTTCTCGTCTAGCATTGCGCAGTTATTTCTTTTTAGAGAGAACATTGAAATTTGTAATCACATTTACGGAATTGCCAGATGGACAGACTGAAAGGTGCGATTTAGACACAAGAACACTACCACTGGTTGGTGCCACCGTGAAGGTACCCCCGGGAAATAGTGTTATGCCAGCATTGATGTACGATTCCAGCTAAAATGTCGAAGTTGAAAAAATAAATAAATTACTCATCAAATTCTATCAAACAGATCACACAACACGA
>LULA01015640.1:0-29879 GCA_002091835.1 Anopheles maculatus | reverse complement strand
CTTCTACAATATCCAATTCATGAAAACATCATTAACTAATTTTCAGTCACAACTAAAACAAAACAAAAATTTTCTACTTTTTGCTTCTCATAGCACACAGCTACATTACGGATAAGAAGTTTTTAACAATGTAAATCGAAAGATGTTTATTTTCTTTTTATATCTTTGTTCCCATGTTTACATTAACTTCTTTCCTAACGTACTACCTACATTACTTAAATAAATTAGTGTTAGATTTGTAAACACTGCACGTTCTTCAGTTAAAATATCTTTTCTTAACATTTCATATGCCATATTCTATTTGCATGTTCATCAGCATTCATCAACAGCGACAAATGACTAATATTCCGATTATTGATTATTATGAACCAATTTATTTCTTAACAATAACAACATACATAAGTTTCCAAAACTTGCATTCGAATAGGTCCATTGCCGACATGATTGCCGATGTTTGTAAATACAAGATCAAGACAATATCCGCCACTGAATTAATCGCGACGATGAAAATGATCATCACCATTGATAAACCCTTCAATTTGCACTTGTAATCGATTACTCTGCAATTCGCAGAGTCACAATATTTCTCCTATCGTTTAATCATAATACAACCAAATACTATAAGAAAATTTCATATATCTATAATCGTTTTTTCGTATTCTCTTCTGCTTTGTTCAATTTTTCATAACCAACTTGCCTTATTCCAGTAATGTTTTCTTTTTTTACTGATCACCAAACATCATGGAACGGTTGTAAGTTCGGTTTTATTATAGAACGTGGCTTCTTACTTATAGCCTTTTAGTTTGTACAAGTGCTATTTAAAATGTATATAAGATGACGATTGCACGTAGTTAGCGACGTACCGACTTGCAGAGTATTTCTTCCGTTTAAAGCATGCAGGGACGAACGAATTTGTCTTGCTTGCAAACAAACGAAATGGGAAAACTTAAAACATGAGCTGAAGGAAACATGATTCATAAAAGATAAAGTTTTTTTTTCTATAATCGTTTTGCCTACCTTCTACAATATCCAATTCATGAAAACATCATTAACTAATTTTCAGTCACAACTAAAACAAAATAAAAAATTTTCTAGTTTTTGCTTCTCATAGCACACAGCTACATTACAGATAAGGAGTTTTTAACAAAGTAAATCCAAAGATGTTTATTTTCTTTTTATATCTTTGTTCCCATGTTTACATTAACTTCTTTCCTAACGTACTACCTACATTACTTAAATAAATTAGTGTTAGATTTGTAAACACTGCACGTTCTTCAGTTAAAATATCTTTTCTTAACATTTCATATGCCATATTCTATTTGCATGTTCATCAGCATTCATCAACAGCGACAAATGACTAATATTCCGATTATTGATTATTATGAACCAATTTATTTCTTAACAATAACAACATACATAAGTTTCCAAAACTTGCATTCGAATAGGTCCATTGCCGACATGATTGCCGATGTTTGTAAATACAAGATCAAGACAATATCCGCCACTGAATTAATCGCGACGATGAAAATGATCATCACCATTGATAAACCAGTTGAAAACGAAAATTACCTCCTCTCAGTAATGTTTATTACGAAAGCATTTGTTTTCTCTTGGTATCGCTCTCTTAATTGATGCCAAACTTTGATTACAGCGGCATAAGTTCAAGGACATTCGGTATACATTGAATAAAATTTTTCATCGGTTTTGTGTACACCTTATCCCTTCTATGGGGGGTGGTGCAAATGTGTGCTAGAGGATATGCATTGCCCAGGAACACATTCGTAATTACAATGATAACATTTACCAAACAGATCTGTGATGTATGAAATATGTGATGCTTTGTGAACATACTGATACGGCCGATAATGCTTGTAAAACATACCTGGTTTTGCATCCTGCAACAAAAAATTAACCGGTTTCGTCTGCTGGGCCATCATGCACTGCGCCCAACTTCCTAGGGTGCAGACGTAGTACGGTCGGCTGTATTTGGTTAGCCGAATAGTCTTTGCAATAATAGCACAGGGCTCACTTATAAAAGCTAGGTCTTGTGAAAATTTTCCTTGTTAAAATATGCGCCTCAACAACGATGAATACCACACACTTCAAAATGGCGATTCGCGACAGTCGCACTGCAAGCTAAGCGGATCAGTTTTCCTCGCCGTCTAGCCAATCGGACTCGCACACGATTATTGTTATTTTTGCACCAGTAGAAAGAAGACGCTTCCGGCAATCGTTTGAAATAATTTGCGTTCTGATTGGCAATGAATTCAGCACTCCAGAACCTGACAAAAAACCACCTCCTTATGCAAAAATGTCCGCACAACGATGCCAGAAGCACCGAGTTCGGCGGGTTTTCAGTTTCGATGTTTCATCCTCGCTTAGCCAACAGTGGGATGCCTGACCATAATCGAAGAAATTGGAATGACATGCTGCGAACAGAAACACACTAAAAATGTTCAAATAATGTAGCAAACAAAAAGTTTCGCAAAAGTACAAATTATCAGTTAAAGTGCAGCCACCGTATATAAGTTATACATTAAAAATAGTTAAAAACATACAAGATATAAAGGAAAAAGCACATTTGGTGAGAACGTGACTACGCACTATAAACGATACCAAAGCAGCAGTGACACTTCAGCTGCCGCCCAAAAATGACAAACATTCAAGGTGTATAGAAAAGAGAATTAAAATTTTGATTGTATTTGTTGGCATAGGTACTCATTGAACTGTAGCTGGAATTCGTGTAGCTGAGTTTTGGCGTAAACTGTTGCTCGCATAAATTAGAAAACATTGAAATGTTAGTTCACATGCAGGAGAACGAAAGCATCTGGTTAGCGTAGAGCCGATGGAAGAAATTTTCGCTGACACTACATTCATAAATTTTCATTACGCGACATTCAGTGGGCGTTGAGATACATCGAATATGGTCATGACGGTATTTGCTACTTTGTTTCGCGACCAATCGGAATTTGTTCGGCCGATTGTAGTGTACTCTCAAATTTGACAGTAGCCTTAATTTGACTTACTTATCTGGCGATACAACCGTTTTGCGGACTTGGTCTGCACCAACAATCCTCGATACCTCTCATGGTGTAGCGCCGTCGTCTGGCAATCTAATCGCCCTTCCATTCTGGTGGACGCATCAACGCCATCGCTCCATCTCAATGTTAGATTACCATGCCTCTTCTGGCCATGTGCACGGTCTAAAAAGACTTCACGGCCTGGGTTGTCCGGTGTCATTCCCATGACATGACCAACCCATCGGAGCCTGGCAACTGTAATTTGCGATGGTGTCAAATGATAGTTTAAAATAGTTTTGCTACCACAAAAAGAACTTTAAATAACGAGAAAGAGCGAATTAATATCACACCAACAACTGTTGGCGTTGTTGTTGTTGTAAATGTTTGTGGAAGTGATATGCACATGGCCTAAAGAATAACCGCTGTGCGTTAGTGACATTTCTTCGATTATTTTGCTTGTCAAAACAAGTACGGAATGAAAATTCTTCCCGGATGTCGCGATAAACTGTATTGCCGATTCGCTTGTACCGATTAATTTTAGGGGAACTGTGTAGGGTGGTGGATCTTATTAAAAGAATAGTTGGTCCCTCAAATCTGGAGTACACTAGTTGTACATCCATCGTAGTAGCCGTATGCGATGGATGAAGATTTAATCGAATATGCACCCAACATTCCAGATAATGTTTTGGAGCTAATATTCTCCTACCTGAAGCTGCAGGATTTACGAAATTGTGCTTTGGTTTGTAAAAATTGGTATCGCTTTTTATGTGACGAAAACAATGAAGTTTGGCGGGCGCAATGCTTGCAAAAGGTACCGACGGAAGCGTTCAAAAATGATCTTCTGTCGGTAGTGCCATCGTACAAAGCAAAGCTTCGTGCATTTTTCCACGCATGGAATCCTTTCGATTGCAGTCGCCATGTGTACATCAAACCAAATGGTTTCACACTTCACCGGTATGTATGGCAATTGTCTTGTCCAGCGATGAAGCAGAAGGCATTAAGAAAATATCATAATAATTACCATTCATTATCAATGCATTGACAGCAATCCTGTGGCACAGAGTACAGATGGTTCTAGGGGAAAAATTGGCTTCAAACATGGTAGACATGCCTGGGAGGTACGATGGGAAGGTCCTCTTGGAACGGTAGCAGTCGTTGGAATTGCAACCAAGGATGCGGCCATTCAATGTCATGGATATTATGCGTTGCTTGGTAATAGGATTTGTACATTGGACTGTATTTACAAACAAATGTAACCAATTTGCATACCTGTAGGTGCTGATGATCAAAGTTGGGGCTGGAATCTAGTGGATAATCTCTTGCTGCATAATGGAGACGCTCATGGAATATATCCTTTGCTGAATAATGCCCCAAAATATAAGGTATGTATGACGCGTTTGAAACATTTCGATACAACGTAGATAGCGGTTACTTTATCAAACAAATATTTATCAGGTAGGAGAAAGAATACGAGTTATACTAGACTGCGATGACAATACATTGTCATTTGAAAAAAATTATGAATTCCTGGGAGTAGCATTTACAGGTAAATGGCCTATCTGTGTGCCGGTAAAGAAACGTTTCATTAACTTAATTTTTTCATAAACGTCACAGATTTACCTGATAAAATGTACTATCCAACTGTCGCTGCTGTCTATGGAAATACGGAAATTTCAATGGTGTACCTAGGGCCACCATTGGACGGGTAAACTGGTTACTTCAATACAAGGCAAGAGCGGTGTAATTTTTTCAACGAAGTTTCAATGGGATCCAAGCTTATATGCAGCTCTAGTCCACCTACCGCCTATTTATCCTGTATCGAAGAACTGCCTTCATTCGCTGTTCGCACAGCAATAGAGCAATATTTTATTTATATTTGTTCAGTATTTTTTAGTTATATAGCAATTCTAAAAGTCTGTTGTAACTCGACCAAAGTGAATGCCATAACCACATTTGTTCATGTGTAGCTATTTATTTTTAGTAGATATTGTTTTCTAATTAATTATCTTTACATTCCACATTTATACTTTTGTTTTACGTTATACCGATTAGTTTAATTTTAGATAATTATTTATTTGAGTGATATTCATGCTAAGCAATTGTTTTTTCCCCTAAAGTCTTGATTTAGTGTAATTTATTGCATCGCTAGGGAGGCGTATCGTTTACATAAAAATTAGATGTATAAATTGATTGTGACGTAAGTAAATAAATTTGAAACACAACCATTAGCTATTTTCAACACAAAGTAAATGGTATGGAGAAGCATATTTATTAAACACATCTAAGCCTATTCAACTTATATTCTAGTGCAATCCGAAAGCCATCGTAATAAATATTATGTAATAAGCAATTAATAATAATTTACATCAATATATTCGAGGAGATATAATCGGACTTTCCGGTTCTGTATCCCTTTCCAAAGCACTAGATACAGCGAAATATTCGATACTTGGAGGTATTACTTAAAACAAAAAAAAAAAAACGACACTAAGCTTTACAGTCAACCAGCTTCATAATTATGTAATGTTAACATAATTTTTTTTATATCAATTATCACAAATATTTGTTTTGAAAAAATCGAAATAGGTAAATGGCTAATAGTATTGTGTTGGGCTTTTAAAGGTAATGATTTAATGTCATTATTACTGCCATCCCCCTACTGTGTACCAGAACACAGCACAAAATATGACGAAAAAGGCTTTTGGTCAAAGGGGAAGATTATTCTACATCAATGATACTGAAAAGGATTCGGGTAGATCTCTACAGTCCTAGTACTCCTCCTAGTACTTGATTACGAGGATGGAGTAGGGGTTGTGCAAGGATCATTTTCACCATCAAATTGCTAACAAAATTAAAGAATAGTGCAGACCTATCATACTCTCTGATGTACGATACTATCATGTTTTCTGTATTTGGAATATCATTGGTTCTTAGGACAACACTGTCCCTAGACGAGATCCTTAATGATGAGGCTGCTGGACGACGAAATCTCTCTGTGGACATGATCTACTATCATGATGGACATGATCCACTATGTCCATTATCAGTTATGTCGGTCACCGGGCTGAAGGATTTTTGGTAAAATGCCGAATTTTCTAATACCTGCTGTAAGAACGTACCCCAATTTATAAAATTTTGTCACCATGCGATGGAACGTAACATATAGTACGAACCGAATAATCGATCGTAGATGTTTGACGTTTTTACACTTAAATTTAATATGGTTAAGGAAATTGTAACTGGTAGACCAAAAACTTCCGAAACAGTAAAGTCAATCATGAACAATAAATTGTCTTTTTTTGGACTATGATGCACTAGATTCGCCGCAGTTTCTTATTTCAGCAGTAAACTCATCTCATTTTTCTTCTTTGGGTCTATTGTTTACTACTAGCTTTATATGAATTAGTTGTATCCGTAGCTGGATAGTCAATCCTGCGTACGGGGAAGCGGTCGGAACGGGGTTTGATACCCGGTACTGCCGTATGAAGACTGGCGCTACTACCGTCTCTGGCACCGGACCGACCCCCTTCATTTACTAACGATAAAAATCGCAGCTGAGACAGTCCAAAGTTGATTATGTGCTTAAACATAATATGTATTGATTTGTAGCTATTTTATTACCGATTCTAAGTTATGGTGCTTGTGTGTGATAGTGTGAAAGGGGAAAATATGTATGTAAAATGAATACATAAAATGAATGGCTGAATTTTATGACATACAAAAAATTATCTGGCTGCAGGCTAGAAGACATATTTAATTATGAATTATCTGAACGTTTCTTACGTTACAATTAAAAATGAACTAACATGTATGCACTTTTTTACAACAGGCAGAAATGAGGTCAATAATAATCTGTCTTATCTTATGTATGATTTTTCTGCACCAAAAGGATAACATGAAAATTATGTTTGAAAATTACAATCGTACCCCGTCTGCAAATCCAGTCCGTTTGCTATGTTATGGATAAAGCCAGATATTACTGGCTAGGCATGCCAAGACTAACCACCAGTAATTAATAGCAAAAAGTCTACATTAGTTGAAATATTAAACACATTTGAAATTATACTGTTCGGATCAGTGCAATCGTGCCTCGGTGATGAAATAAATAGAATGAATTGAAATGCTTTTATAAGTATTGAGCAGATTCTTGCTTTTATTGTTTAATTTCAAGTGTACACTTCAATCGTTTTACAAATTTCAACACGTCACGATCCTAGCGTTTTGTTGAAATAACTATTAATAACTTCTGGTAGCAATTATTTGCTCTTTTTGTTGCCGTAATGATATTTTTCGTGGTGAAACCCTTTTGCCGTGTCTCCGTGTGGTTGTGCTTTGAAGTCGCTAATTTGAGAAATCCCACGTAGTAATAAACGGCTATAAAACAGACCCAGGCTTGTCACAATGCGAATGTGTTTTAGTTGGGACGGGTGATTAGGGTGATGACGAGACGAGCTGTTACTAGGATAATCGATTTCTAGGGATGATTGAATATTTTGGAGGGTTGAATGAAGGTTGTTTTTGTGAGGTTTCAATTAGGAATTGGAATTGCCTACCTTTTACAGAAGAGACATGCACAATAATTAATGTGCGAAATTTTTAAAGGTAATCAAAAATTTTCGCGTGGTGTGCAATAATATTTGATTATCGATCGCAAGCTTACATTTACCCAGCCTAAATGTAAATTTGTGGTCGAGTATGAAATGAAACCCCAAAAGCATGTTATAAATTACAAATAAATGGGAATAGGTTAAAAATTACGATAACGATAAGCTTTATCACAAACGAAATCCTAATTAGATATAAACACATTCAAAGTTAATAAAATTTAAGCTTCGTAAAGCAATTGCAACGATCCGGATTGGGATTCTTCTGAAGATTTTTCATTATTTTCGTCATGATCGGGTGTGTTAATTGGCGAGTTTCGAAGTAAACTATTCTGCGTTCCAGTTTGAGTTTTTCCAAGCGCAAGATGATTTGTTGATACAATCGGTATGTACTCATAGTCTATATCTGATTCAGCATTTTTGATCAGGAAATTATTGAAGTCTCGATGAATTTCCTGAGGTTTATGTTCCGCCGTTTTTGTCCCATACCAAAGATCGAACTGTTTGTCCGGCCCAACGGAATCTCGTAATGGTGGTGAGCTGCGTTTTCGAAGGTAATTAAAACAACACGTCCGGAAGTGTCTTGTGCCACAAGCAGATGCGCATTCTCGGCCACATGAATCGCACGACAGCGCTACTGGGAATGAGCAAGCGACCCACAGCACACAACCTGAAATGAGAGCAGAATGAAACAAATTGACGCTGAGCTTAGAAGCAAACTGTACGATATTGTTCAATACATGTGATTTATGATCGAGATACGACTGCTGCACGACCACAGCAATGCGTATAATCGTTCATTTAGATAACTGAGTGCAATTTTATGGCACCTTTAATTGATTCCCTTAACGGTATAAAGGCAAGAAAGTAGTAGCGTATCGGAAGAATTGATTTCCGGTCATGCCATAACGGTACTACATCCCAGAATTACGTAGAAGGAGTTAATTACGAAAAGGGTAGCCAAAAAACAGGATTAGATAAAGGTTCAGGGTAATTACATATTTACATAAAAAACATAATTGCTTCTTTCTTAGTCTGTCTATCGTTTTTTTTTTTAATTTTTAATAATTTCGTTACTGGTCGAGGCAATAGCGGCACCGGTCTTTAAATGACAGAACCGAGAATCGCCAGCGTAATGCCAGTAATGGTAGGCCATTACAACCTCTAGAGGTTATAGAACCATAGCAGAAAGAAGAAAAAATTCGTTACAGGAGTATAAATATTGTTTATCAAATAGACAACTGCAACTAGAATTCGCTTTGTTCATATGAATCGATAAAACCATAAATAAGTTAATATAAACCATAATAAGTTTTTTCTTCTGGGTCGGTCCGGTGGTATATCCGATAGCGGCGCCGGTCTTCACACGGCAGGACCGGGGCTCGAATCCCGGCGGACCGCCTCCCCGTACGCAGGACAGACTATTCAGCTACGGCTAAAAAACAAGTCATAAGCCAGGCCGTTCTGCCGTAGCTGGATAGTCAATCCTGCGTACGGGGAGGCGTTCCGGACCGGATTCGATACCCGGAGCTATACCGTGTGGAGACCGGCGCTGCTACTGCCTCGGCTACCTGACCGTCAACCATAAATAAGTAAATAAATTTCAATTTTCTGTACACAATTATGAATTACTTGGAGTACAAAAATAATATAGTTGCAGTGATGTAGTTTCTACTACTGAATCGGTGAATATTTTTTAAACTAGCTTAACTTGAAATTACATCTTACACTGAAAGTGTCATGAGCATGCAACATAAACAAAATGATTATTACTGCATACACTTGTATGGAGGATCACATTATCGAGCTTTACAGGGAAAAGGAAGCACGGATTATTTATGTATCGAGTGTTACTATTAAGCAATATATTCAATAGAAGTCTAGGATCATGAGGATTGAATCACCCCGACACGCAGTAACTCATTTATTATAAAACAATAATAATAGATAAATCATCCAATGTGGAACTAACAACACACACTTACACCTTCACACATGACACATTTTCTACTTTAAAAAATCTGTATATTTGTTTCATAAATAGATTGATGACGCATTGAACTATAATATGTTGCTCTTAGAAACACTTACATCCTAAAATTATTGATATATAAGCTGCAGAATTCATATTGATACACTAAAAGTTGTGTTGTACACGAAATTTTCTTCGTAACGTTGAATCCGATTCGAACCACACCATGCAACAAGTGAACTTTTTTTGACACACAATTACATTGATTCTTCACTATTTGCAACTCGTTCTCTATTTATTGTCACCCATTTCCATCAGTATTCAAATGTTCGATCTTCGTAGTGCACCTGTTACTATCGTTTGCGTGGTGGCTAAGGGAAAACTACGCATCCTTACATTAAAGCAGGCAGTATTTATACACAAAATTTTCTCTCGACTGATGGTGATAAGAAACACGCGAGACATTGCGCGATGAAGCTCTTATCACTGCATTTGGTTTTCTTTCGCATTGGGGAGGAGTCAACATGACGTCAGCATGCGTGTGAAGCATTTTGAATTTTCGCGCGCAATCGCTCCGTTTTACTTATGTTTTCCTAACATCTGGTGTAAGATGTTTTTCTGCAAGGATATCATCTACAAGGAGTTGATCAGGTGGTCTCTGTCCTAGTGAAACATTTCATCGTCCAGATACGTGGATTGTTTTCTTGCAATCGAAGACATCAAGCAAAAACTTGTCTTGCGAGCGGTTGATCTAATTAACAAATTCAAATCAAATTATTTCTTGCCATTCGCCCTCGTTAGAAAGCGACAGAACGGCGCTTGTGAAACCAAACTTGTCGCCTTAAGATTGGTAGATATTATGTTTGGAAACTTGAAATGATGTATTTTGGTTTGTTAATGAAAATATTTGGTTGCCTATGGCACATGAGTAGTTTACATAAAAAATATAATATAATAGAGATATAATAGAGTTTAAATTATTGTAAGTTTACACGGTCATATGCTAACTCATAACTGGATGTCCGATAACCAGGAAAATATCATAAATATGTATTAAACAACAAAATAACACCAATAAACGATCGAACACTGTTTAATAGTGTTTGGTATCGTATTTCGTGACGAGCATAACGGCCGACAGAAACTTGTTCGACCAAACCTTGTAGGCCAATAAATATGCTAATTGTGGAAATGTACTTTTACTTTAATGGCACTTCGTTTATAGAATTTTTTTTCTGGTGTTATGCTTTACGGTGCTATAGGTGCAATGATTTTTTTCTAAATAAAAAACAAACTAATATTGTAACAAAAACCGGTGCATTGCATTTGAACCGTAAAATAGGAACGTGTACTTATGATTGTTCAATTCGTTTTATTGTTTGGTTACTGACCAAATATGTGTTCGGATATTTAGGAATAAGTGTAACTCGGCTTTCACTTTTACTAAACGGATAAAAGATTCACGGAGAATACGGATAACTAATGCCATGGTACAATAATGGCAAAAGTTCCTCGTTACGCAACATTTAAATACATCATCTAACACTAGTCTATTCATGCACTGTAGAGACTTGGCCCATGTTTAAAGCTGCAAACTATCGCCTATGTCTATGAGGATAGGTATGATGATCGAATTAACTTATAATAAAACCTGTTTCAACCGCGGAAATGATTGCTGACTGGACAGCGATAAACGCTTAATAGGATTGCCGGTGAGATTTAAAGTTGTGAGTGAAGGGAAAAGCCATACACCAACATCTAATTTCGTAAGCATATTTTCTGCTAGATTTGCTTGTTCAAGGAAGCCCAGCGATATAACGCCATTACCAGCGGTAGTGCTAAAAATGCGGTTCCGAGCTAGATTGATTAACCGGATGTAAGGCATGAACGAAAACACGTCAAAGTTCACCGTATGCAGCATGTTGTCGCTGAGATCTAGCTCCTCGAGCATGTTGAGATAGTTGAAGCCATTAATGCTTGTGAGAAGGTTGTTGCGCATGATCAATTTTCGCAGGGTGTAGCTTTTGTCGGGGTCTATGTACACCCGGGAGAGCCAGTTGTCAGCCACATCCAGTTCGATGACGGTATCGGGCATATCCAGACCTACCATGCGAACTCCATTCATCTGTAGGTAGCGGACGCGGCGCATACGGTAGAATAACTCCCCCGAAAAGATAACGATCGTACTGTCTGTGTTGACAAAATCATAGAACTGGCCGATGCGGATTTTTTCGTATCGATCATCCGGAAACACTAAGCCGCGCACATCCGTTCGGGCTGTGATTCGTAGCCGCTGCACGGTGCACCATTTGTTTTCCACTACTTGGCAGGAAACGTGACTGTAGCGTCCTTGCACAAACACACAGAGCGATGCAACTATCATTAATGTCCTTCGAAGAAAGAATGCACAATTTGTACACTGGTGAAAACGGTTGGGTTTTGATAAATAGTGAAGGAATTAGGATGCATCATTTAAGATAGCACCGGTCACTTACAGTACACCATAGCTGGCCATGCTTGTACACTTGAGCGCTACTTTTCTCAGACTAATGAAAGAACATTGCTGTGCACGTCAGCGATAAATATTGTGGAGTTGTGCTAATAGCTAGCAATACACTACTGATCCCTTCCTTCGCTCACTCCAGTTTCTTGCTGTGTGCCATACGTTACTAGCAGGTCATCTAACGTAACTAATAAGTGGCATCCAGTGGGGTTAGGCATGTTGACCGACTGTTCCCGATACACGCAATCGAGAACTGATGATCTCCGTAGCTGTCTGTCATAACTTTGATCATATCGGATCTCTTACGATGCAACAAACAAATACACATGTACACAGTGCAACAAGAGATAAGAACACATTTTTGCAACACATTAAGGCACCGAGTGCTAAGTCAGTAGTGATCGTGTGCAGTGTTAAACACGTAAAGTGTTTCAATGGTGAACACTGTACGAATCGTTTATGCATAAGAGTTTTGTTGTTTAAGGCTTTTATGATAATTCCAATCTTGTTTGAAAAGTAATGTATGTTATGTTTAGTTAAAAGAAGGGCAACAATGATTGCATTTCATTTGCTCCAATATTTATTATGCTGTTTGCCAGTGTTGCGTAATAATAATAATTGTATAAAGAAGCATTTGAACGATCCATTTATTAGCACAATCAACCGACAATTTACCTCGAGGGATTAAGACTACGGCATTTGAAAGTGAAGGTTAAATAGTATGCGTATGAATCGTAAATAGAACCGTCCAACCGTACAATAATATTTATGAGAGGAAACAAAGAGCGTGTTTTTCTAGAACGCATGTTTTGTTACAAAAAATCGTAATTGTACCTTAATTATTACAGAAAATGTTTCATTTTCCTCCTTTATTTTGTTTTGTCTCATTTGCTGCGGGCAGTCGTAAAAAAATGAATTTGTCACCGATAAAATACTGCCCCAGCATAGCGGAATTCAGGTCAAGATGGACATTTTAAGAAAAAGTTAATAGATCTTTTGATGTATAGATTGAATAGATCTATACATACAATACAATACAATAGATGATGAATAGGTCGATGGCTGAGGTGATAGCGGCTCCGGTTTTCACACGTCATGACTGGGTATGGAATCCCGGCTAACTAAGTCGCAGAAATATGTAAGATGGAGAGCTATAGAAAATATTACTAAATCGAAATGTGTATTAAAAAGTGGTCGTTGTTCTAGTTGTTGATTTAAAAAAGTTCCTCTTATCTAACTCTAAAAAGGGTGCCTCTTCTAGTTTTTGATTAACATAAATCCAATTGGTCCAAATCGTTGCAAGATATAAGGTTTCGTGATGTTCTGATGAGCTAATCAATCATAGTCGAGCGATGAACAGCATCATAACTTCAGGCTGCTTTTTTCACCGGTGTTTTATTCGCCACAAACGTCTGTTCAATCTGCTAGGTATTTCAAGTCTTCCGGTTGCAATATGGACAAAACACGTGTGATCAACTTTTCATGAGACAATGTAGACGCAATGTGTCCGTCTTTCCCACTATGTAGCGTGTATCTTTAACCAGGCGTGTGCATAGCAATCAATATAACTCGTCTACGTTAAATGCATTCAGATAATGATAATGTCATCTTTAACCCCTACAATTGGAGTGAGTGGATCGAGTTATCTTACAATATTAATTTGATGGATTTCATTTTTACAAGTAGATGTTTAAATTAAAAAAAAAACAGAATCGACCTGTTATCCGCCTGCCAGTCCTAAACTTCATTCGTTTTTGGTTCTATGTTCACATCGGCCACTGTTAAAAACGGTTCAAGTGGTAGTCGTCGCTAGGTGCCTTAATTTAGCGTAGTTGTTAGTCCTGTGCCGTTTTTATGCACGAAGCGATAGAAGTGTGTGAGTGTAATAAGAGTGTTGAGGTGCGTTAGTACATGAGGTGCGTTAATAGAAAGAAATGTTCGCTTTCGATACAAAACTGGCAGAGAGAGCAGAAGTTTTTTTTAACCGCTTCTTCTGACCACGGCGAAATAAAACTTATCAAAAAAAAAAACGCAACTAAACCGCAATTGTTTTGAGTGAAAATGTGTAAAATATATGTCGTGTGTAACTGTTAAAAATGCTGTTCAAGAAATGTATCGAAAGAAACGGTTGCAGAACGCAGCCCTTGTAACGCAACAACAACTTTTTGCGACAACCTATTGTACCACTGGACTCTTTCGAGGAAAAAGCAGCAGGATCCTGGCGTCATATAATTTGGCACTATTGGTGCGTTTGCGCTCCGGGGTATGGATGTGTATGCCTTTTTGTCTTGCGGACATCCATTGTGGAATGTTCAATGTATTAATCGAGGCCAAGTGTACCAGCCTGCGCAAGATCGCACTGCCCTGTTCTGTAATATTTGTCCAGTCCAGTAAGTTGTGTTTCAGTCGCCAAATTATTACACAAAAACCTAGCTGTAGTATAACAAGTGACAGATACAGTTGAATCTTTCCTTATAGTGAGTGATATCTCTGCTGAGATATAAATCTTTACCACGTGGTGGATGTGGTCCATAAATCTAAAGCGTTGGCTAGACTAAAGTTGAGGCAAGCGCGATCAATGCGCGAACGCTTCATTTTTCCTGCAATGCAGGATCGGAGCGCGAAGTCAGGAGCGCGAAATTTGACAGTTCGCTCATAAAAAAAAATAGATCGCGCTTGCCTCAACTTTAGTCTAGCCACCGCTTAAGTGTGTCTTCAATTGTTACTCCTAAGTATTTAATATTAGAAACATCTCCATCAGTCAGTAGTAGTTTGTGCCCACTTGTTTTGTATTTTTAATGTTTAATGCCGTTATTTTTTCTGTGTTTCTATATTTTAACTAAAAATTAATAGATTCCCGATCTACTTTGAGTTTATTCTTTATTTCTGAATAATCTTTCCCGTTGATGAAGTTCATCGTGCAGATTTGATGCTTTTTTCTTAATAACTTTTATACTTTAATTATGAAAAGTATTCATCTTTCCCACACTTTCCGTCTTTAGCTACTTTCCCCTGTTTGTTGATGTTGACTTTTTGTTGATGTTGATTGTTGTTGAATGGAAACATTTATAAAGCCGTAGGCTAGGTCACGCTTTAAAAAAAAATAAAATCTAAAATTTTAGTTCTCATGAGGTTCCTGAAATTGTATCACTCTCAGATCGCGTTATGAGAATCTTTCATGCGCACAAATTTTCTAGGGCAACGGAGAAAAGTCTAAAATCGAAATTACGAGATTATTTGAAAGATTGAAATTTCTCCTAAGATATCGCCAAACAATAGATTCGTTCTTACCAATGAAACCATATTTTAAACAAGCTGAAAATCGATTCAAGTTATGGTTTACAAATCTCAACAGAGGACGTTTAATGGAAATCCATCAAAAGCAGGTAACAATTTAAAAAAATAAATACAAAAAATGTTAAAATAAAATTGTGTGTATACACCAAGAAGAGGTCATAACTGAAATCTACGCAGAACAGTGAGATTCGCTACCCTTCATACAAACATACCATGTCTAGTATAATGGACTGCTGCTTGTTTTTCAGTTTCGAAGATATAATGTAGAAAAATATTAAGAAATTCAACCTTTTATCAAATGTATGTTGCTTTTCACACAGCGTTTCCAGCATTCTGGAAATTTACGAATAGCGTGTGGAGAAAAAGTTCAGTTTCAGTTTTAGGACACCAATCAATTTTCGTCTCATTTTTGGACGTTTTCATACGGCATGAAGCGATATTTGGAAATTGAATGACTCATGGACGCAAACCATAGGTAGTCTGAAGGAGCGGAGACCGGGGACTGCCTCGGCCACACTGGACCGCCCCGTTTTACAGTTTCTTTATTATTAGTTTTGGCCAAATTGTCTTTTATACAAATTTGTCTTTTTATATGCAGATTCCTAGCTCCGCCCCGCGGTCGCTAATCTAACCGCGCCGGTCATTACCTCCGATGATCCAGGTATTCATGCTTCTTTCGTCGACAGATTCGCCCTCTGCTGTGAAGTAGCGCAAACACAAAGCCCGCCGACGTAACGACATTTGTCGGACGCTATCGATCATTCAAAATTGTCAACACTGACAGTGTGTAGGTTGGTGTACACACTCCTTAATTGTCGAACACGTTTATGACAGCTCACGCCAGTTAAAAATAGCATTTTTTCAGTAGCCATTTGCATATGAGCACGACGCACTTCTTCGTCTGCCCGTGATTGTATTTCTTTTATAACACAAGCGAGGTTTTCAAATCTAATTCAGGCAGCGGTCTTATTTGCTGAAACCATTTAGATTTTTTAGTGAGAGTTGGTGTATGGTGTTGGTGTAACTATGCATTTACGCCAAAAATCATCAGCATCGTATCGGGTCGTTTTCCAACTGTTCCATCTGCGTTCCAGCCGTGGTGTCAAATTGAGCAAACGGCTTGGCCCGGATGAAGAACCAAACAAGAAATCAGCGCCACACCTTCTTCGTGATCAACCGGTACATCAGTTAACTGGCTGCTGTTCATTCTATGCTCAACTTCGATCAACCAGCTTTGGAGTATCTTGCCTATTGGATGCCTAGTGAATTGTATGCCGATTGAAGATCTAATTCATTTCGATAAGGTTAGTATTTTGAACGATTACGCTAACGTCTATTGGTTTTAGGGCTTCCAACAATTCTCGACCTGCTGTAAAAAATTGGCTGCTCTGTCCGGCACTATATCGTTCGACATCCCCGTTGGCAAACGATTTTTTTCAATCCTTGTATGTAGAGCTGGTGGGCATCGAATGCGCTACTTCGATGTATAGCGCAAACGGAAAGGTAAGCAAAAAGCACCTTCTCATTTTTTTTTGTTTACTACCGTGAAGGGGCCAAAGTAGTCGGTCCTCGTGAATGTGAATACTTTTGTAAAGTCGGATGGACGGCTGATCGGACGATCTCCCATCAGTGCTTTAGGATTGCATTCTTTAAGCGACTAGCTGGCATATGTTGTTCATTTTGCGATTTGTCGTTTAATTGTACTTTTGTTGCACTTTATTTATCACAGTACTGTGGTTTATGTGCCGATATCGTCGATGTGCCGGTGATCGGTGATGATTTTAGTAGAATAATAGGTCGATTTGTACTTTATTTTACAAAAGAGCACTCATCGATGAATGATTTGTACATTTTGGATCATTTCTACCGTCTCGTAAAAGGGTGTATTCGGAAAAAGCTTGTTGTTACGCAGGATTGCGTGATCGAAGGATTTTAATACCTGCTGAGTCAATGGGCTTCCTGTTGGGTTAACGTGCAGTTAAAGCATGTGGCCAACAAGAGAATCTCGAAGGGTCTAATCTTCTTCTTTTTTCTTGGCCTTCTCCTAGGGAGCACGTCTTGTAGACATAGCCTGGTGTCCAATCGTTCTCCAAGAAACTCGGTCCATGGCAGCACTCCTCCACCCCCGGCAACATCCGATCTCCCTCAGGTCTGACTCCACTTGATCCAGCTACCGAGCACGCTGTGCTCCTCTACGCCTCGTGCAGAACGGGTCGATGACGAGCACATTCCTGGCAGGGCTTGAGTCTGGCATCCTCATCACGTGCCCCAACCAGCGTATCCTTCCAGCTTTCGCAACTGTCAGGATATCTGCATTGCCAAACAGCACAGCTAGCTCTTGGTTCATTCTCCTTCTCGACACGCTCAGCTCGCACACTAAACAAAAGATTGTGCGTAGCATCCGTCGCTCGAAAATGGCGAGTGCATTAGTGTCCTTCGCTAGCATAGTCCAGGACTCGTGCTCGTAGAGGACTAAAGGCCGTATCAGAGTGCGATATATGGCGCATTTCGTACGCTGTTGGAGTCTTCTGGATCTCAGGAGTTTGTGGAGCCCGTAGTAGGCACGATTTCCCTGAACAATGCGACTTCGGATTTCGCTGCTTACGTTGTTATCCGAAGTTACGATCGTGCCAAGGTAGCAAAACTCCTCTACTACCTCTAGATCGTCGCCATCAACTCATACTCTGCTGCCGAGTGGTGCTCTATCACCGTCAGAGAGTCCGGCAAACAGGTACTTTATCTTCGTCGCATTGATACTCAATCCAAACCTATAGTTCTCGCATTTCAGTCGATGTCATCCGCGAAGCCAAGAAATAGGAGAGACAGGGTGAAAATCGCGCCGCCACCTTCCCGAGCGATGTTGCACAGCAAACAGGAGAGTCCGTCCCCTTGCCTCAGTCCCCTATGAGATTCGAACAATTCCCACAGCATTTTAGACACTCTCACCTTGCACTGCACACTGTCCATTGTAGCTCTCAACAGCCGTACCTGCTTCTCATGGAAAACGGACTGCCGCATTATGTTACATAGCACGGTACGATCTATGGTATGTTAGGCTGCCTTGAAGTCGATGAATAGGTGTTACGTAGGGATCTGGTGCTCCCGACACTTCTGGAGGATCTGCCGTAGAGTGAAGATTTGGTCGTTAGTGGATTTCCCTCCAATAAATTCAGCTTGGTAGCTCCTAACGAAATCTGTAGGAAGGGGTGCAAGTCTGCAGAAGAGTAGTCGGGACTTTTTGTGCACTGGGTGAATAACACCCAGTTTCCACTCGTCCGGTAGTTCTTCCTGGTCCCATATCCTGACAATCAGCCGATGCATAATCACGGCAAGCGGGCCAATTTTGAATAGTTCAACCACCAGCCCTTCGCTGCCAGCTGATAAGCTGTTGCATTTCAACTGTCTTATAACACTGATGACTTCATCCAAGGATGGCGGGGGCAATTCGTCATTATCATGCTTGTTGTTGTAGTGCTGCTCTTTTATGCTTTCTGCGCCAGGGTAATCACTGCGCTTGAATACAATGCAGTATGATACTCATGCACACCTCTCCTCATTTTTCATTCATTCGTCCTTTTCACCATAGGATGTTTGAAAACTCTGGCCCCTCGTGTCTGGAATATAAATGATGATACACCTGGGACCATTTCGTATCCTTATCGACTTTGTTTCTATGTTCTATGACTATGTTATGGTCGATATCCAACATCACTCCTAATTGTGGATTGTTTCCATAATTTCATCGGCACAATGAGCTACAACTGTGCTATAATTTTCTATGATCAAAATCAATTCAGCAAATAACATCTCTAGAATCTATACCGAAGAATCGTCGATTTATTTTTTGAACGGGTGCTTCTTCTATAGCGGTTGATAACCTTGCACCCAAAACCGCTACCTGAAGTTAAAGGTGGGGGTATTTCAAAGGTTACGATTTTGGCATCTACTTGCGTTCGTAGCGAAATTATGCGATCGCTGTGAACACATCTTTAAAGACTTCCACGTATATGTGTAATGGATGCGTAATAGCGTAATCCGCGTTCTTCTTCTTTCTTGGCCTAACGACCTTTTAGGTCATGCCTGCATACTAGACAGTACATACTGTCTGGCTTACTAGACTTATTGTTACCGCATAGTTGGATAGTCAGTCCTCACTATGGGGGAACGGCCCAGATGAGACTTGAACCCCGGTCCTGCCGTGTGAAGACCGGCGCCGCTGTCGCATCTACCACCGGGCCGCCCCCGCGGCCCCTTAATCTGCGTTAAGGGGTTCAATTAATTGGACCTAGCTTAGTGCGCAAGGTGTGTCGAAGGTCTCAACATGATGTATTCATCCAGCAGATACTGCAATTCGATGTTCTCTTAACTTTTGCTATACAATCTTGAGGGGTGCTGGGAGATATGGTCCTATCAATAGTATGTTACTTAGTGATATCTCGGGAAATGAGGCCGCTGCATCTCACTAACCTTAGCTGTCTTGTTCTTGGATACTTTATCGATTTTTTCTCTTTCATCTTGGTTTCTCAAAGTTTAGGGTTTGGCATTCGTTCATCGCCCTAATCACTCCATTTTTTTGTATGTAAAGGGTCCGTTTGTTTTCTTTTCATAAGAAAACTTTTGTTTTTGGTGTCTTAATGTCTTCAAGGACAAAGCTTCCATTTAGTGCGGCATCCTACCTTTTAAGCTGCAGCATCCTGAAACGACCCACCCAGCTATAGCCTCGTTGTATCTTTTTCTTCTTCTTTTTCTTCTTTTTGGCTCTACAACCTCGAAAGATCTTAGCCTGCCATATAACTGACTTTGCCTGACTTATTTATTACCGGTGCCGCTATCGTATATTTCACCGAACCGACCCGAAGCTCATTGTATCTACCATCTACTAATTCGAGCTGTTGAATAAAATGGTAGTTATCTATGCCGAAAAGTATGCGCGGAACAGTTGACGTAAATGATGGTGCAGGGAGCATACTAAGGTACGCGTGAAGCTCGTCTCGCTTTCGCATATCAACCGTCAACTTCTTCATTAGCCGATGAGGATGACCGAGGTACCCTTGTCAAATAGTTACAGACATACACCGGAACAAGGCTTCCCTTTGTGTTCCTGAAAAATGGGAAAGATTCGAAAAATACTCTAAATGATCAGCTTTCGGTTGAGGCGTTCTTTGACCCCAGAAAACCAGAAAATGGAAGATCCAGACGTCATTTGCAAACATCTCTCGAAATGTTGTGTTCGTTGGTTCTGTAATAATACTTATTTATTAACACAATTCAAACACAATCAAAACTAATATGGCATATGAAATGTTAAGAAAAGATATTTTAACTGAAGAACGTGCAGTGTTTACAAATCTAACACTAATTTATTTAAGTAATGTAGGTAGTACGTTAGGAAAGAAGTTAATGTAAACATGGGAACAAAGATATAAAAAGAAAATAAACATCTTTCGATTTACATTGTTAAAAACTTCTTATCCGTAATGTAGCTGTGTGCTATGAGAAGCAAAAAGTAGAAAATTTTTGTTTTGTTTTAGTTGTGACTGAAAATTAGTTAATGATGTTTTCATGAATTGGATATTGTAGAAGGTAGGCAAAACGATTATAGAAAAAAAAACTTTATCTTTTATGAATCATGTTTCCTTCAGCTCATGTTTTAAGTTTTCCCATTTCGTTTGTTTGCAAGCAAGACAAATTCGTTCGTCCCTGCATGCTTTAAACGGAAGAAATACTCTGCAAGTCGGTACGTCGCTAACTACGTGCAATCGTCATCTTATATACATTTTAAATAGCACTTGTACAAACTAAAAGGCTATAAGTAAGAAGCCACGTTCTATAATAAAACCGAACTTACAACCGTTCCATGATGTTTGGTGATCAGTAAAAAAAGAAAACATTACTGGAATAAGGCAAGTTGGTTATGAAAAATTGAACAAAGCAGAAGAGAATACGAAAAAACGATTATAGATATATGAAATTTTCTTATAGTATTTGGTTGTATTATGATTAAACGATAGGAGAAATATTGTGACTCTGCGAATTGCAGAGTAATCGATTACAAGTGCAAATTGAATCTTCTTTACAGTAAAACGACATACTGTGCCATGTTAAGTAATGAAACTCGCTCGCCTTACATATTTTTTTTATTCATGAAGAACGGTCTGACCTTATTGCTATCGCCATACACAAGGCAAAAGGTAAAAAAACCTAATTCAACATTATACTTATGTATATGTATTTACGAATATCATGAAGCTATGAATCATGATAAAACATATACGAGGGATCCACACGAAACAGTTTCTACAATTACACCGTGCAAATGTGTAAATATTGTTTTTCCCCTTTCCTATTTATTTCTCATTGTAGGACAAACGCAAATTTTTCATGTGCTAAACACAACAACAGGTGCGCGTACCCCGTTACCAGCCGGAGTAACCACGGTGAAAACCATTGTTACAAAGGATCTGAACATCAGCGGCATGGCTAATCATGGACAGGATGCATTGGGCATAACTTCCGAAGGTGTCGGAATAGTAGGGGCAGCGGGCACTGCTACCAATACTGCGTCCGTAGTTGGTGGCCAGGTGAGTGCTAATTAATAATTGTTTATTATGTCAGTTTAAAGATCATTTTATATAGATTATTAATTTATTATTTCGTCGTGAATGTGGTACACTTCCAACATCTTCTTGGATTAACGGCATGCTACGCTATGTTGGCTATTTAACAAGTCGATTTACATATGGCCTGAACTGTGATAGTCTCATCATTGTCGTATGCGATGAAGTAAGCTCTAATCATGCGATCAGAATTATCGCTGATGTTTTGTTGCCTTTCTGGTGAAGTCTCTAATTCCTGTTTGATGATTGTCAGAATTAATAATGCGTCTGTATATCGTCTAAGCGTCATATGGGCAGTTAAGGGCTGACAAAAATGTTGAATAAATAATTCTACATGTTGTCATATTGTAGTACAAACAAATGTAACAGGATTTGTGACACCCTCCGTTTCTGAAGTTATATAGCATCGTTTATTATATAAAGTTTTTTTTATTAAGTAGTATATAAGTATTAATTAAAAATTACAACAAGTAATGCGCATATACCAATGTCTTTCTTCATTATCATCACTACACTAATTTGAAAAATTTGTCGGCTTCAAGAGCATGCAAACTTTTAACAGTTGATCGCTGTCGTAAGCCAATGCTTTATTCGGTTCATGTGTAAAGCTAACCAACAGGAATTCCTATTAGATATTTGACCAAACTAATTAGATATCGTTAGGGGCGCGACTCGGTGGTAGTTGCGACAGCGGTGCCGGTCTTCACACGGCAGGACCTGGGTTCAAGTCCCATCTGCGCCGTTCCCCCATAGTGAGGACTTACTATCCAACTATGCGGTAACAGTAAGTCTAGTAAGCCAAAAAATGGCAGGCATGACCTAAGAGTAATAGGTTGATAGGTCAAGAAAGAAGAAGAAGATTGATGTTAAGCTATCGAAGAATGTTTTGGCATACATGGTTTAGTGATCGAAATATTCCTAATAATTGGTTTTGCTCCTATTTTCGACAGAATGTTCCTATTTTCGGCCGGCTGTGTTTCTATTTTTCGGCTCTATGAATACGGGATGCAATAATCGCACTTCAACATTTTTCAGGCACAATTTTGCTACTTAACGCAACGCAAATCAATTGTTTTTAGACGAACGAATGTGTATTGCTAAAATAATTATGTTATTTTTTTGTTCACGTGTTAGAAAAAAATGGAACAGTACACCCTAATTCATATGTAACAAAAAAATAATTAATGTAACTAACAGGGCTTCAAAACAACAACAGGGCGTCTAGCCGCGTTATATTGAAAATTAGATAAATAAACAACAGGCCTCCAAAACATATACCTATGTGATAGATAGACAATTCTTTCTGCCACCACTTCACTTCACCATGTCGCGGAAGAAGAAGTGATACTAATTTAAGCAGTAACACGGCTAGGACGGCTAAGAAGTAGATCAATGCTCCAGTCAATACAAAACAATATGTAAAGTTTTAACAGAATCGGATTGCTGTGCACCGAATCCGAGTTTTATCAACAAAAACGTTAACGTTGTAACGTATGCTTAAAAAGTAGATTGATTTTCACGATTGTTCGTTCGGTCAAAACAACATATTACAGCATAGCATTATCAACTAAACAGTCTCGAAACTGCAATTGGAGATTTGTTCGTATTATTAACGTTATCCCTGAGCGAGGAAAATGCATAGAATAGTGCGACACATCTTCTCTCTTCAGGGGAAAGAAGCTACGGAATTCAAGTCACCGAATCATGTTGCGTGATCGTAAAATGCGGTAATATTGAAAAGGAAAAAGGAGAATCCTTTTAAATAGTGAAGAATATTCCTTATAATTCGTTTATTTTAAACCAACATCTCGTTGTCTATGTGAAGGACAAATACACGAGTCTTGCCAGTCATTTTAAATAAACGACTGACGGCGCTAGTGAGAAATATCTTTTTAGCAGTAAGTAGTGGCCGACAGAATGTTTTGGGCATACTGGCTGAGGACCCAGCTAACGGCCCAAGAGCCGTCCGTGAAAGGAATGGCAATATTATGAACGCTTCTTGAATCAATCAAACCGACAACCCATAAGTTATCTGTAGTTTTTTTTTCGTTTTCATTGCCCTTTAAAGTTATGTCTATGTTTCTAATCCAAACGTTATTTATCATTGATTATTTTCAGAGTTTCACAATGCCTATGGTGCGTAAACTCTCTCCTGGACAAAAAATTATTCCCATCGCCAAGCACAGTAAGTGGTTACCCTTCGAGCAATAGTGGTGTGCGATGTATTGATTGCTTTTTCCATCTCTTAATAGAACTGTTTCTTCCCACGTCAGCATCTAACAAAAACGTCAATGGAAAAGTTGTTATTGCTCCAAAATTGGTATGCAAGTTTTAATATATACCATTTACACAACACAGTAGAACACATTCCCCTGCCATACGGTTTCTCTTTAACGTTCTCTACCTAATGTTTGATCGTTCTAGTACAAGGTTATCTCGACGACTTCATCGCATTCCGTCAGCAGAAATTTAACCTTTTCTCCACCTGCTGCAAACAATTCGGCTGGCACGACCGTCGCAGCGAATAATGTTGCTTTTGCCAAAACGACGCTGGGTATTGCCGGCAGCAATGCAATTCCATCTACGTCTGTAATCACGAAACCGCCGTCATTGGCAATACCCACCACCAACAACACAGCAGGAAATGCCGTCCGGTTTAATGCCAGCAGTAAAACATCTTCCCCCGCTGTGAACAACGTGCCAAACACGAACAGCAGCGAAATCGTTTCGATTGGGAATAAAGGCATCGCCAACGGTGCTGTCACGAAAAGCTACAGTGAAAGCGGCAACGATTGCTCATCTTACGCACAGGTTTCCGGCGCATCAACACTACCGGCGGCGGCAGTGAAAACACTGCTGCACGCAAACCACAACAATAAGGAACATTCTCAACAGCAGCAGCAGCAGCAGCAGCAGCAATTGCATTCGTACAGCAAAAAAACACCCTCGAGCCTGATACATACGCCGGCGTCACGTCGTCAGAAAACGGATAAGGCAGGCCGTGGCCTTCGACACTTTTCGATGAAAGTATGCGAAAAGGTGAAAGCCAAAGGTACGACCACCTACAACGAGGTGGCCAATGAATTGGTAGCAGAGGAAACGCAAAACCATCATCCTGGTGTCGATCCAGCAACGTACGATCAGAAGAACATTAGACGGCGTGTGTACGACGCCTTAAACGTGTTGATGGCCATGAAAATCATTTCGAAGGAAAAGAAGGAAATCCGTTGGCACGGTCTACCCACAAGCAACACACTACACGAGTGCGAAGAATTGGAAAAGGAAAATGAAAAGGCCCGCCGTCGGATTGAAGTCAAACAGCAGCAGCTGCTTGATCTGGTACAGCAACACGTTGCGCTGAAGTCTCTCATTGCGCGGAACAAATCAAACGAAGAACGTGGCCTGGTCCCTAATCCCAGTTCTGCTGTGCAGCTGCCATTTATTATTGTAAATACCGACCGAAAAAACAATATTAACTGCAACATTTCGAATGACAAGTAAGTCAGTTGATTAAGAAAGTATTTATATTTGCATGCAATCAATATATGTTTATCGTTCTTCCGCAGATCTGAATATTCGTTCAAGTTTGAAGATTCCTTCGAAATTCATGATGATGTGCAAATTCTAAAACGCATTGGATTATCCTTAGGTATGAGCACATATTAACTCTTACAGAGCGTGTAAAGTATTAAACTTATCTCGGATCGTGTTGCTTTATTTTTTAGGTTTGGAGAAGGGACAGTACACCGAAGCAGAACTTAAAAAGATAAAATCCATGGTTCCAAAATCTGTGGAAAAGTATATCGACGGTATGTTCCCATTTCATATACCAAAAATGAAAAGCTACAAATCAGTGTGGATATTTATTGTACAGTAATGTTTGACGAATCGTTTTATTTCTGCTCTATAGCTTACGGACTCGGGTTCGAGCACGATGAGATGGATGACTGGGAAATGAGTTCACAGTACAACGGTCAAGACAATGACGATAGTTTATCTACGCAGGACATGCTCGGTTTCAATGATACCACGAACGATATGCTTGATGATGACATGAAATTCGAGGACGATGAGGACGACTAAAGTTTTGTTTCGCTGGGAAATAATGCCATCCCTTCAATTTTTTCATTAAAGCTAAATGCACGAATATACTGACCATCAGTAAGCTAAGGTTAAGGTGTAGCCCCCTTCGCGGCTACAGTTTTTGTAACATTTTGCAAAAATCTATTAATTATTGTTTATATGTTCTGTTGCTACAGTATACGTACACATTTATAACGACACCATTAACATCGGCATCTCGGTCAGGATCATCGTACCCGTTGCATATGTATAAATTTACTTATTTTATTACTTTGCAGATTTCATACAAGTCTGTGCATGTCGGTCACACAAACATATGCAATACTTTGTTGATAATAACGAATCGGTTGATAAACAAACAAAAATAACATGGTTTTATCACTATGTTTTTACTGTTTTTTTTTCGTGGCATTTCGGGCGTTAAAGTGTGCGAATTGAGAACATGTGAGTGGCATATTGCTTTAATAAGCGATTATAATTTTCTCCTTTCTGTTTGTAACGCCATTTTTGTGAATGCACCAATAATGATGAAACACTTGTGGCGGACAGTATTCGGCCGCTAGAGTGCAAGTGCGCGTATAATTTAGATAGCCATTTTATGAATGCACCAAAAGTACAGAAAACAAATGTTTGTCACAATAAGCTACGTCACTCACTTAATTTGGCACGGTACGGGAACACTTTTCTTTGATTACATTTACTGGTATATTACAAAAGGCAAACATATTTCCATCATTTACCACAACCACCGTGCCGATGTGACATCCATCTTCATCTGCCCTAACTAGTTGTTTTATGTTTTTGTTTTCATTCATTTAAAATTGTATGTGTATATCAGTTTTGTATATCGTAAGCTTTACTTAGTGTTTGTTCTTTTAACTTCTGCAATTTTGAATCTGATTCGCTTTACCTGCGGTAGTAGAGTCGCTTATATTGCTCGATCAAGATTTCCGTTTGTAAATGTTATCGAAGGGTTTGTTTTTTTTTATCTATTTCATGTGCAATTTGGACGAAATATTTCACATTGTTTAGCTCTGCTGAATTATCGTGCTGAATTTCACATGTAATGAACATTTTATTTTAAGACTATCAGCAAGTTTTAGTATTTCCTTAAAACAAATAGTTTTTGCTAAAACAAAAAAAAAAGTTGAAACAAACGGGGTCGTAAGCATTGATGAATATAATAATAATGTAGATATACTCTCGAAATCCGTCATACAATATCAATCTACAACCATCTGTACAATAGAAATACTTTTGGCAACGGGTTAGGAAGATGCATTCATTTATTTTCGATTCAGTGTTTTCAGACAAGCTCAGACAAGGCAATTGTATAAAATTATTCTTCAGTTTTTTTTAATTTTCTTTCCATCCCCATTCACACAAGGAGGACAGCAGCTTCTGTAGGCAATCTGTTACAATGCTTATTATTAATATCATTTTTTTAATGGGCTTTTATGCCTTTTCTGTTGCAACTAGTGCGCTACACCATATGTTGCAAGGACGGTTGGCAAATGCACTTCATGGAAAGGCGAAATAATAAACTAGCACCACACGAACACCGTAACAAATTTGTTGTCTGTGTGAGAAATAGAGTGTAAAATTTTTTCCCGGAATTGTGCGTTACATTGATATACATACAACCCGAAATAAGGGAAAATGCAAAGGCAAAATATCGTTGCATCCCTAGGAGTAGTAGTTGCGCAGTAATGGTTTAAGGATAAACGTTTGTTCACAACAAATTCAAACCTATGGTAGTAGTAAAGTATGGTTCTACACACACTCTCTTTGTACAAAAGAATGATGGATGAGGATCATCTTCTTTTCATGTGTCCACTATAGGTAGCAAAACTTGTGAAGTTTGGCTATAAAAGTAAAAGAAGTAATGGATTGATTTTGTATTAACAATGCTGCATTAATATCGTTCAGCTAAGCATTACACCCGGATGTACTGATTCGTATAAAAGGACGATAATCAAAAAAATAAATAAATAATGTCTATCATATTCTTAACCAGTTTAAAGTATGTTTTAGTTTTACTTGTACGATATTAAACTCAAAAAGCAACTCAACACACGATACAGCAACCGTTCAATTTTTGAAAGAATGTCGAAAAATCCTCAAGCAAACATCAGAATCGAAAGAAATTTTTTAACTCTACCCCTTCTTGTGCAGAGAACATGAACTCAAGTTTGATTTGATAAATTATGTAAAGTCTTATAAGAACACACATTGCAGTTAAAATTAATCCAAATACCCAGAAAACGATAAGGTTTTCTGGACATCAATAAGAAAAACCTGTAGTACCTCAGATTGCGGAGAGAAATAAATTAGTTACTAAACGATACATACTATGACACAATCTGCTCCCCTATGTTTTTTGTTAGAACGTTATGGCGTCCGTTTGGAGTAGTATCCGAATATTTATTTATTTATTCCATAATGACGGCTTAACGCCGTATTGTCATAGTATCCGCATAGTGTCATTTTTTAACCTGAAGAACGCCTTTGCCCGCATTGCTAATATATGGCATGCTTCCTATCATTAAATACTTGTAGCGTCGTATATGACATCGATGAGATATATCATTTAGTAAAAGTTTTCGATTACAATGCAGAACCATACCTCTAATACCTCACCGGATCTACCAACACCCAGCACCTCCCCATTGCCCTACCCTTGTTGCAGGACGCGATGGAGCTTCCCATCATCATACTAAAAGACATTTTTAACAAACTTTTATCAGCTTCATTCAATTAATATTTTGTTCTACAACTTTTATAAATTTTGGATTTCTAGCTTCTAGATTCCGATTTGAAGGCCACAGTCCAATCGGCCATTAATGAATCCGTTATTAGTCTGCTGTATGTTGTACCTTTTTAAACCCAGCCGGTCGGGATTGTTCCAGCTAAAGAAACACATTAGCTCATGGAAAGATGCATTATCCTTTGGGGAAATTAAATGTCTCTTTCTCTGTCATCATATCGAAAAAAGTGAAACTGAACTTAAGCATCAATTGGCTTTTTTTTACACAACTCGTCATGTTTTCGCCGTTTCAATAGGCTCCATAGGGAAAGCTACAAAACTTCTACACCTGTCCCTCTTCATCTTCATCAAACAGATCCTCAAATTCTGAAAAAAAAAACATGTAAAACGTGCACGACAAAAAAAAAGTAAAGTGTCCGGCTTTTATGATTTTTGCTTGTAATCGTACCATTGAAAAAATCAGCGTGCACATCCTTCTCGTTTGCCGCTAGATCCATTAGCAAGCCTGACGACCCTCCTGCCTAAAGTTAGAGGAACATAGATTATAACTCTATTACATTTGAACTAATGCAAATGGGCATATGACGCATACCTCTTCTAGATCCATAAACGGTCCTGGGCCTTCTGGAAACATTTCGTCGGCAACTACTATTGGCTTCATGTTGTTATTGTTGTACTGCACTCTAGGTACGATCTTTGTTGACAAGCTCTGCGTCGAAAATCAGCTGTACGTGCATTGCTCACTCTCGTTTGCTCCACAAGCGTAGCGGTCGTTGCTGACATTTCCCAATTACCATATTGAGCGTTCCGAACAAGGTATATTGAAAAAGAATACAATATTTGACTAAAAAATCCGTCACTACGCTACCGCCTTGGGAATTTTGTAAATCGAAAAATAATAAACCAATTTTTAAAAAGCGCAGGATATTGTTATTTAATGAGTGAATATTCCACATGTGTCTGATTATGTTTACTCTTTTGCTGCTTCAATCCATAAAAAGTTTACGTGACAAGTT